>JANIJG010020456.1:79443-96479 GCA_024611175.1 Megaceryle torquata
GGATGATAGGTTATTTAAAAGCTTTAACTTTGCTGTTTTCCAAAAGAATGAGCCTTGTGTTTAGCTATAAAGTATCTAAAAAAAAAAGCAGTATTTTGGAAAGTGTGGCTCTCTCTCTCCTACCTCTTCCTGACATGCACCAGGCAGACCCCAAATGACAGTGGGTCATTGATCAAACCCAAGAGCAAAGCCAACCATTAGATGACAGCAATGTTTCCTGCAGAACAGAGTCCTCTCTTGATGATCTCCTGGACAAATAGTGGTGCTAACCCTGCTTTACTTGTGAGCTCTCCCAGAGTCAGTGCATGGCTCCAGCTATTTGGTTGACTGCAGTTTGTCTAGAAAGCTGAATCTCTAGAGACTCTGTAGAAAGTAAAAATTTGGAGTTGATACCTGTTATGCAGTGAATAAACATCTGTGCCACTTCTTTAAGCTTTGTGGCAAGACACTGTGACAACACAGAGAGCAGAGGAGCAGCTCGGATCCTTCCTGAAGACATGAATCCCTTGGCTTTCCCATTCCTCCTTTCATTTTGGTGTGATGGAAAAGGCAGGTGCCCCTTTCTTTGCAATACTTCTCTTGGGCTGCAGCTGCTTCAGTGTGAGCCATTATGGAAAGCAGCATCAGATCAGGCTACATAGGTGTGATTCAGTGATTCTCTACCTGCTACAGCATTACAGGGTCTGTGAGCCTCATATTCCCTCGTTCATGGATTGTCTCTGTAAACTTAACATTTGGACTCAAAGATCTGCAGCCAGCTCTGGAGCCCTCATCAGAAGAAGGACATGGTTCTGTTGGAGGAAGTCCAGAGGAGGCCACAAAGATGATCAGAGGGCTGGAACACCTCTCTGCAAGGACAGGATGAGAGAGTTGGGTTGTTCAGCCTGGAGAAAAGAAGGGTCTGGGGAGACCTTATTGTGGCATTTCAATACTTAAAGGGGGCCTACAAGATTCTTGGGGAGTGACTTTTTACAAGGGCTTGTAGTGATAGGATGAGGGGTGATGGCTTCAAACTGGAAGAGGGGACATCTAGATTAGAAATGAAGCAGTTCTTTACTGTTGAGTGGGTCCAGAGGAGGCTATGAAGATGATGGTGAGACACTGGCACAGGTTGCCCAGAGAAGTTGTGGACACTCCATCACTGGTTGCATTCAAGGCCAGGTTGGATGGGGCTTTGAGCAACCTGGTTTAGTGGGAGGTGTCCCTGCCCATGACAAGGGGGTTAGATGGTCTTTAAGGTTCCTTCCAACCCAAACCATTCTATAATTCTATGATCCTGTGATCTTAAAGGTCTTTTCTAACCTAAATGGTTCTATGACACCACGAGGCCTGTGCTACTGGAGTGGCAGATCCCAAAATCTGCTTCTATATTTCTAGTACTAGAAGGGGAAGCCTGGCTGAAACCTGGAGTCCATGGGCTTGCAGAGCCCCCAGGATGCTGGCTCTGTTGCTAAATCTGGACCCAGATGTGAGGTCAAAACACAGAAAGTGAGGCAGTGAACTGATGGTTGTGCTGTTTTTATGCTTGCCTGGGTAGTGCAATGATCACCAACAAGTATGAATTTCTCTTACACATTTCCATGTCAGGGGCTACTTTCTTTCACATCACTATCTGGGGAACAAGTCATGAGACCAAGGCATGGCTTGTTGGGCATGGATGCTGCCAGATCAAACCACAGCAGCACTTTGCACTGCTCTGTAACCTGTCTCAGGTGCCAGACCACAGCAGAAACCCCAAAAGCAATGTGTCCTGCTCCTCCTCTGACAGAAAACACTTTAAAGTATGAGATTTTCTTTCCTTTTACCTTTGCAACCATGCCTGACGTAATTCTTGGTATTTCCAAGACCTATATGAATTTTATGTCCTTTTAACGCCCAAATAAGCCTTTGGCTTTAGTTCTCCCACCCACCAGTGAGATGCAAAGGTGAAAAAAAAGCTGGTTTTTTTTGAAAATATTTTCTGTGAAAACACTGAACACATTGCCTGTCATGTTCAGTCACCATCACACAGCCAGCAGCACTGACACAGTGGTGATCCCAGCAGTGCTGCCAGCTCCCGAGCAACAGCCTGATCCTTATATTGATCTAAGAAAATACTTTCCCATTATCATAGTCCCCCTGTGACTTTGGATTAGACAGATGAATACTTGCATTTCCCCTTCCTAAAAATTTCCACCAATTGACCCAGGGTTTTAGAGTCTGCTCAGGTACCTGGCTGCAGCTAAATTTTTTTCCTGCTCCTCCACCTACATCTTTTCCTGCAGGGCAGATTTTTGCACCTCAGCCCTGCCTTCCTCAGCACTGCCATTTCACTCTCAATGCTGAACCCCAGCATTATCAATTTCAGGTCGTTTTTCCCATATGCCATAAGTGATTTGAATTCTAATCCTGCCATCAGCAGCACTCCTAGCTTCAGGCAGAAATTTTATTACCTCCTCTTTCTTTCACCATCCAAGTCATTAATTAAAATATCGATTAGTGCCAGAGACAAGATAGACCCTAGTGAGATTTTGCTAGATAAATCCTCTTGGGTAGGCAGTAAAGTAACCATAACCCACGGAAATAAAGCTTTCCAATTAAGCATGCTCTTTCTCTTTCTTTTTTTTTCTCCTCTTTGCATGATAATTTCATAGTGCTGCTAATTAGTTTATGAGGATATGGTGGGGTAGGATCTAAATCTTTACTTAAATCAGGAGGCAGCACAGCTTCTGCAAATAGGTCAGCTACCTGTCCAGAGGAGAAATCTAATGTCAATCCATGAAATTATGATCCACGTGATTGTACAAGGATTAGCAATTGCTTCAGCATTTTTCTGGTGCTCAGGGCCAAGCTGGGTCCAGATCTGCCTGATTTCTCCAGTTTTCCTTTTTCAGATCCTCCAGAAACCCCCAACTTCTGTGATTTGTGGGGTTATTTGGTAGCAGTTCAATTATTTTTGGGCTTATCTTTTCACTATCCTAATAACAACCTCCCAGACCTTCCTCAACTGAGTATTTCTAACTTTCATATATACAAATATGAATGATTTGCCTTCCTTTTCCCCAGCTTGGGGACTGGATTCCTTTCCCAGCTCTGCCTCTGTCCTAGGCTATGGCCAGGCACAGTGATTTTCTGTGGTTTTACTACAAACTGGGTGTCTTCAAGGATCATTTTCCGGGAACAGATTTCAGGTTGCCAGAGGCAGCTTGGGTGAATTTTAGTAGTAACTTTCAGTGGGGTTTGATACACATTTTTTGTTGACATTCTGCACAGAGTCACCAAAACCAAATGGACCATCCCTCTCCCCTCTGCTGAAAAACCTTCTCCTTTAACAGAAGCAAATGACCAGGAGAAACCCTTTGGGCATTGATTGCAGCAGAGTGGTGGACAGAAGCAACTCAGGGAGAGGTCTATCTGAGATAAATAGACCAAAGGGATGATAGGTTATTTAAAAGCTTTAACTTTGCTGTTTTCCAAAAGAATGAGCCTTGTGTTTAGCTATAAAGTATCTCTCAGCTCCAAAAATGCCTTGGATCCTTCCCTACTTAGACAGACATCAAGTAACCAGGTTCACTGAATCTTTGGCAAACTGTGTATGTTTTCAGTCTTCAGCCTGAAGAGATTTGAACCAATAGTGAATATTCACAGGTTGGATTATAGCCCATCAGACAGGCTGTTTAGTGGGAAGGAATCAAAATGCCGGGAATGCCATTGGTGCAGATGTCTACAATATGCAATGCATTGAGAACCCTCATTGAGATGGAGATTTGGAGTCTGGGTTTCTCAAAGCCCATCCAACCTGGCCTTGATCTGAAAGCAAATTTGGCCACAGAGGCAGCTGGGGCTGCAGCTATCATATGATGGACAAGCTCAGGATTTGGAGGAAGTCAGGGAAGGTGAGCAGCAGTTATGCCTGACTGCTTCAGGAAAGCAGAATTTTGCTTATTTGGAGACTTGCTAGGCAGAATGCTCCAGGAGAAACCATGGAGAGTTGGTGTTCCCAGCAGAGTGGAGCCGTTTGTAGAGAAAACCTTGAAGAATGTAGGATAAGCCATCTTCTTGGGCAGGAAGAACAGAAATTTCAGGGGAAGGCTATTGATAAGGGTCTTATCAATGAGCTAAAACACATGAAGGGAGCACTCCACAGGAGTGAGGACAGGCAACAGCAGAGGAGAACATATGCATTGTCTGGACTCTTAGAGACACAATCCAGCACACCAAAGCCCAACTGGAGGTACAGCCAATAAGGGGCAATGTGGGAACAAGAAGGGATCCTATGGGCATTCTACTTGTCCAAAAAAGATCAGTGAAAATGTGACTTCACTGATGAATGGGGAAAAAAAGACGGAACTGGATCATATGGAAAAATCCAAAGTTTTCAACACACCCCTTTAGCCCCTGTCATTACAGGCAGATATAAATCCTAGACCTTTGTGCCCTCCAGGATAGTTGGGGAAGTAAATGGAGAGCCCAAAGTACATCTGTATTACTCAGAGAAGTTGGAATACTCATATCCACGCAGTCAAATGGATTTTGAGGGTGATGAAGGAGCTGGCCAACATGTTTGCAAAGTCATTCTCTATTAAAAATTGTAATAATCTGAGTCCCAGACAACCAGACAAGGCTGAGAAGATTGTGGCCTTGTGGGCAAAGGGGTGTTAAATGGGCTAAAAATGGGTGGGACTGAAAGAATCAATAACTTTACATCCAGCTGATGGCTGGTAGCAAGAGGAATTGTTGATCCTCAGGGATCAATACTGGAGACAATATTGTCCAGTATCTTCATCCATGACATGTATGATGAAACAGAAAGCATCTCAGCAAGTCTGAAGGCATCTAGAAGACGTGTCATGATGAATGGGACAGCTTCAATCTAAAGAGACATGAGAAACTTGAGTTGTGGCTACTTTAATCTAGTCTTGGTAATGGTCTTGATGACTAGATCGATGGAGCTCTGAGCAACCTGATCCATTTGAAGGTGTCCCTGCTCACTGCATGGTGGTTGGACTAGATGACCTTGAAAGGTCCCTTCCAACCAAAACCATTGTATAATGCTATGATTCTATGACCTCCAGAGGTCTCTTAGAAAATTTCTGTGATCCTGACCCTCAAGCCAGGACAGATGAGCTCTTTGAGGGGCTCCTACAATGCTAAATTAGTGACTGCTTAAACTGGAAGCTGCACTGTACTGGAGATCAGCCACCACGACCCCATTCAAAATATATGTATAAAGAGTGTCAGCATGCAATTAAAAGATGCAGTAGACCACAGATGAATTTGCAAGGGAATGACATGAACAAGGTGGTTCAAAATTGATAACTGCACAAAAACTGCTTCCAGTGCTGGAGATCTTTTCCTTCAGAGCTATCTGTCTCTGCTAAGCATTTTGCTGCCTTTGCTGGAAGTGCTGCCAACCTCCTTGAACCTTGCAAAGCCTTCCTGTAGTTGGGGAAAGAACCTTCCCCCCCAGTTTTAATTCATCCTCTTGATGCTGTGAAATACTCAGCAGCCCCAAAGGCACTGTTCTATCTTCCGTGTATCTTCTATGTCCAGCTTTGGAGCCTCAAACATAAGAAGGACATGGACCTGTTGGAGCAGGGCCAGAGGAAGGCCACAAAGATGATCAGAGGGCTGGAACACCTCTCCTGCAAGGACAGGCTGAGCTGGGGTTCTTCAGCCTGGAGAAGAGAAGGCTCCAGAGAGACCTTCTTCTGGCCTTCCAGTACTTAAAGCGGGCCTACAATAAAGCAGTGGAGGGACATTGTACAAGGGCTTGCAGTGATAGGATGAGGGGTGATGGCTTCAAGCTGCAAGAGGGTAGATTTTGATTAGAAATAATGAAGTTCTTCACTCTGAGGGTGGTGAGACACTGGCATAGGTTGCTGAGGGAAGTTGTGGATGCTCCATCATTGGAAGTGTTTCAGGCCAGGTTGGATGGAGCCTTGAATAGCTTGGCCTAGTGAGAGGTGTCCCTGACTGTGGCAGGGGGATTGGAACGAGATGACCTTTAACGTCCCTTCCAACTCAAACCATTCTATGATTCAAGTCTGTGACGCCTACAAAGTACTGCACAGAAACTTCCCATGCATCAGTTCCTCCTGTGGACGTCTTTCCTATACCTGCTTTGTTGTATGTTATCTCCTTCAGCCTTCCTGGAGAACAAAGGTGCAATACTGAAGAAAGTAGGTGGAGTTATGGTCTAGCTGAACTGACTTGCATTAACCTCTATGCAGCTTATGGCTGTTGCCTAAGGAATATCCTTAAGTGCTTTGTAAAATCTATTTCAGGCTGTCTCCAAAGGAGTATCTCCTCTGGGGAAAACCTGGCAAAGCATAACAGTATGGGGTGGATTTTGCTGATGCTACACTTCCCTTTGCTTCTTTTTTTCAGTCTTCCTACCTACCTGTCCCTTGGTCTCCATCAAACACTACTCCTCCTCCCTTGGTGCTGACAACCTTTTCATATTTCCTGGGTTTTATGTCCCTCCCTGCTACCAGCGGGAGCCAGCCTTTCTCTTTTTAATCTTCTCAGGCAAGTCAGCCCCTTTCATCTGGATTCTTAAAGAGCACAGAGGAAGGGAAGGGGAAAAAGAGGTTTTATTTCTCTTTATAGAAACTCCAGCCCAAATTAATGGAAATTAACACAGCAAAAGCATAATAACAGGCTGATGATTGACCACAAAGCTAAGACACACTTTGCAGTTGGCTTGGATGTTTATCCACAGGGAACACCCCTCTTCTGGAGGGGTAGTGAGGAAAGCAAGAATCCAGGCCATACCAGCTTGTGCATTGACTGTGAACAGTGTCTATGTGATGTGATAGGAGTTTTCCAAGTGGAAAATGGATGTAGAGTCCTAAGCCCAGCAATGAACACAGGTCATGCTGGGAGTGAGCTGGCCAGGCCATTCTGCTGGTTGCTTCTGCAGTCATCACAAGCCCAGCAGACACAGATATCACATGGGTCAGAGGGCAAAGGAGTGGAGTCTCCTTCTCTGGAGAGATTCCCAACCCACCTGGACAATGTGATCCTGGGCAACCTGCTGTGGGTGACCCTGCTGGAGCAGGAGGTTGGACAAGATGATCTCCAGAGATCCCTTCTAACTCCCACCATGTTGGGATTCTGTGATTCTGTTCAGCCTGGAATAACACCATGAATCCAAGGGAGGTAACTGAACTCACTTTTTATTTTTGCATTATGCTGTTTGTGAACAAGCTTACAAGACAAATTGCCACGTAAGGTGTTGCTTTTATTTTTTTTTTTTTTTTTACTTTTCCTTCCTCCTTTCTGTAAGCAGTGCCACTGCTCTGGTAATCACGAGGATTAAGGAACATCTGGTGCAGTCTGAGGGGGGCTTTCAGAAAGGCTGCACTGTCATCCCTCTGAGGGTGTTCCACTGATTTATAACAGAAGTGCTACAGAATTCCAGCATGGTAGGGGTTGGAAGTGACCTCTGGAGATCATCTCATCCAACCGCCCTGCTCCAGCAGGGTCACCCACAGCAGAGCACCCAGGATCGCATTGTTCAAGATGGTTCGGAATCTCTCCAGAAAAGGACACTCCACAGCCTCTCTGGGCAGCCTGGGCCAGGCTCTGGCACCCTCACAGCAAAGAAGTTTTTCCTCCTGGGTTCCAGTTTGTGCTCATTGCCCCTTGTCCTGTCACTGGGCACCACTGACAAGAGTCTGGCCCCATTCTCTTGACTCCCACCCGTTAGCTATTGATCAGCATTGATCAGATCCCCTCTCATCCTTCTCTTTTCCATGCCAAACAGCCCCAGGTCTCTCAGCCTGTTCTCTGCACAGAGATGCTCCATTCCCCTCAGCATCTAATCACCTACATTGTTTGCTTTGAGAGGACACAGCTAGTCCCTGAGCCTATCCCTACCATGGCCCAACAACCTGGTAGGGCAGACACAGGAGCACAGAATGAGCAAATGGTTGGCAGCTATCTGCAGAAGGATTGTATTGGCAGATCAAAGCACAGACCCCCAAGATTCTTTGTACCTGTGCAGTGTCCACCAGCCAGGCTGTGCTGCCCTGGTACTCGAGCATGGTCTGGTCCTCATTTGAAGTCTTAATGGTAGGGAGGTGCAACCTTTCTGACTATTTATAAAGTCATTCTGCAACCCCATCCAGGGGTATTCCTAGCAAATCACGTTGCAGCTCAAGACTTGTATCACCATATGAGATGAATTGTTTTGTTAGTTTGTTGTGATTTGGAAAGTACCTTGGAGGGGCTTGAGATTGGGCTGCACAAGACAGGAAATTGCCTATAAGCCAAGGGCTTGTGCTTAGCCAGGATGCAGTGAAGATGCCACAAATTCATGGTCTGCCAAGAGCTGGAGAGACCACTGTGAGCATCTTGGTCTGTTGCTTCCCTACTCCTGTCCAAAAACCCTCATTCCTATTTGCTAGTCTGTTTTAGAAACAGATGCTACCTAGTCACGGCTTGGAAACTGAGAGTAGTGCAAAACTCCCCCAGATTTGGCTTTCTGGTGCTGATGGTTAGCATATGCTACTTGTCCTTCCTTGAATGGGTCCAACTACATCTCTTCAGTCTTCAAACACCTTCTTTTAAGCCAGAAGTCACTTCTTTGTGTAGGTACCTGCAAACAGGACTCTCTTAACCGTTTCCTGAATGAACAAAAGGTACTGCATAAAAATATGAAAAAAATTATCATCAATAAAAAATAAAAAATAAAATTAGTCTCTCATTCTGAAGTATGTTTATTTGGTCTCTCAAAACAGCTGGACAGAGTCTGGTGAAATATCTAAAGCAGCCTTTTAACCACATCCTCCACCACCGTACTCTGCACACACCAGACCTTGCCATAGGACTATTAGCCAGGGTGCTGGGACCTAATGAATTTTCTTCAGTGGGTATTTATTTTCTCTGCTGCATATTTGGACTGAACTTAGAACTTTTGGGTTTCTCTGCAGAATTCTATTCTGGAGCCCAAAATTACAAGTTACCCAATGGTCTGTGGTTGCACACTGATGGAATGAGACCAGCAGACTAGCAACACAATTTATGCTTGGGTGGAAAGGAACCCCAGGATGGGAAGAATGCAGAAAATAGAGGCAGCTATGCTAAAATAACACCAGGCTTGACTTTCACCTCATCATTACAGCTGCCTCTGACAGTAGCCCCTTCAAGGAGCCCAGCAAGGCTGTCTGGCTCTGTGGTCAAATGGCTTAGCCACGAGCTCTGCCCAGTCTGCTAGAAGGCTAGGTTCAATTTCCCTTTCTTGGTCCTGCACCCGCCAGAAAAGTTCTTCCTTTCTTAAGCTGGAAAATGGAAGGAGCCTTGACACTCACATGCTTCAGTAAGCTCCCCTGACAAGTATTGATAATGCCAAAATAAGAATTATTATTACTGCTGCAAAATATGACCTTGATGCCAAAGTGCTACAAGTCTGTGGGTATTGGGTTTTCTTTCCTGGGATGAATCTGTGGTTCCTTTTGACATTGTCCCCTCCCCAGCATCCTCAGCCCCTGCCCCTCACTGCCAAAGCAGCATCTACACAGCATCTGGGCGAAGCATGTGAGCTGGTCCTTGCAACAGTCCACAGCCTGGAACAAAACTTCCATCAATGTCAGATGGAGCTGGATGAAGGCTTCAAGGAAGAGAGACCTAACACCACAAGAGCAAAAGGAAAGAAGCACAGCTGACATTTTGGGGGCGAGGACAGACCATCATTCATGGAGATGTATGGGTTCAGTACAAAGCTATTTCTTAAAAATTTTTTATTAAAAAACACAAACCATTTCAGCTATATGGTTAATGCTCAGTGCTGGCATCACCAAGCCTGTCAGCAGTAATAAATGCTGTGGAGGACATAAATCCAGAAGACTGCAGCATCCAAAGTTTAATGTGTGTGGACTATTCCACGTGAAGGAGCAAGGTGCCCCATTGAGGTGGAGGAGGCAGGTGTAGAACAGCATATAGACAGACTCCTACAGCAGTACAGAAGTAATACATCCCACCCAGAAGATTAGGAAGCAGTCCCATTTTCCATTGTTCCAAGCAGCCGTCCTTCACAGTTTGAATGTGCGGTGATTCACATGGCTTCACCTCCCCAGATAGGGATCACAATTCACATTTTTGGTTTCACACTTTGGATTCCGGGCTCTTTATGGAGTTTCCTGACAGTTTCTCCTTCTCTGGGTCTGCCTTCATCTCTGCTGCTTTGTTATCTTCCCTCTCCTGCCGTCTGAGAATCATATACACGGTCACAAAACACAGGAAAGTGCCCACCTCAAAGAAAAACTGGAGACCAAGATACCTGTGGTGTGGAAAAACAACAAATCAGGGTAGCAAGGGTGTTCCTATGTGCACTAAACACCAACACCCATTGTCCCCAGGCACCAAGCAGACACTGAACATGTAGATGGGCTCTGTGGGCATATTCAGCAGTGGGCAAGGAACTGCTGCAAGCTGGGGTCCCAAGGAGAGTGGCAAAAGGAGAAGTAGCTATCAAGCTGCATTTCTCTTTGGTGCTACACTTAGAGATTATATTTCCTGGTAAGAAGGAGACATATAAAAGCATGTCTTGGGGTTGAGGGTGAGTAGGACTTCCTGCAGCTGCTGGTCAGTGAGTCATTTGACAATGATGAATTTGCAATAGGGATGGAAGACCACCTACAGCTCCCTTCCAGTCTCCCCACAGTGCACAGGCTGGATATGGTGTTTTCTGTGTGTCGAGCTGGGATGTTCTGTTAGAAGATGAACCCCAGGGTGCAAGGCATCTTGCATGAACCCTGCAACACCTCACAGGCAGCTTTGAGGGTGGGGTCACCCCTGCTGCTGCATTACTGCTGTGAAGAAGGTTTCAGGACAGACTGCTTGTGCCTATGCTGGTAAAATGAGTAATCATAGCATGACACAATAGACCAGGTTGGAAGAGACCTCAGAAGACCATCCTGTACAATATTTCATGGGAAAGAAAGCCTAGATGAGATTATCTAGTGCTTTGTCCACTCACATCCTGAAAAAAACTCCAGTGATGAGGACTCTACCATGTCCCTGGGGAGGTATTCCAGTGAACAATGGTTCTCACTATAATGCTGGGACTACTTCTGGAAGTGGACCTCTGTGGTCTACAGCAGCAAGTTAGCATGGTCCTTGGCAGGGTTTTGCCTTGTGACAATGACTTCCCAAACCATTCCTGGGCACTGCTGAGAGTTAGTGTAGGTCAGGGGGATGCAAGTGTTGCTGTTTTCTTACCGTGGCGTATACAACTTATCCCACATTGGAGATGGCCTGATGCCATGCTCCCCCTGGGTTTCCCACTGCACCCTCAGCCCTTCTCCTGACTGATCATCCCTACCTTTGCCTGAAGAGGTTGTTGTCGTAGTATCTGCAGGCTGCCTTCCTGTCACACTTCTTCTCCCAGAGAATGCAGGTCGTGTCAATGGCGCTGCCATACAGAACAGGCCCTGGCATCCACGCTGGAAGCAGAGGGTCAGAGGAGTTGTTGTTATGTTGTGGGAGCACCTTTTCCAGGACATACCCAACCCTGGTTACATTCCCATGTGAGAAAGGGGGTGGAAAGTGTCTGGGGATGGTCTTGTTTGCTGTGGCCTATGAAGCTGCTGGTCCTGCGCAGCACACCAAGGGCTGGCTGTGCATTTGCACCCCACCAAAATGCAAGACAGTCCTTCTTTCTCATTGCTTTTTGGTAAGGGACCATCATTCATCTCAGGAATGATAAATAGAATCATAGAATTGTTTTTGTTGGAAAAGACCTTTAATCTCATTGAGTTCAACTGCTAACCCAGGTCACCACTAAACCATGGCCCTCAGCACCACAGCTCCATGGCTTTGAAACCCCTCCAGGGATGGGGACTCCACCACTGCCCTGGGCAGTCTGGGACAGGCCTTGACAACCCTGGCAGGGAAGAAATTGTTCCTCATGTCCAACCTAAGCCTCCCTTGGTGCAACTTGAGGCTGTTTCCTCTTGTACTATTGCTTGTTCCTTGGGAGAAGAGACCAGCCTCCCCCGCCTCTGGCTCCAACCTCCTTTCAGGGAGTTGTCGAGAGCAAGAAGGTCTCCCCTGAGCTGCCTTTTCTCCAGGCTGCTCACGTCCTTCATGCACTGTGCTGTGCATGTACATTCCTTCCTCTGTCAGCAGTGGCATATTCCTGGGGCCTCCAGGTGAGCATGAATTTTCACCATAGGAAAAATAACTAGTAGGATCACAGAATGTGGTTTGCAGCCACCCCAATATGCTGGAGACAAAGATGGCAGTATCTGCCCACAGCCAAGGGCTGCCCTCCTGGGCCTAAACTCATTCCCTGCCCTGTTTTATTTAGCTGTGTAGATGTACCCCATAGAGATGCTTCATCCCTTTCCCACTACATGCAGCCCCCCAGACCTTGCAAAGCAGCATCCTTCCCTGGCTTAGGACAGGCTTTGGTCAGTCTGAAACTCTGAATAAACAGCAATTCTGCAGCCCTGGGGTTGCTTAGGGATCAAATCCCCAACAAATCCCCAAGAACTGCCATGATTTTCAAGGACAGCATTTCAACACATTTTAATTTACCTAAAACTCTCAGCAGCATGAACTGTATCCCAACTGCAAATGATTTGTCTTCAGGCTGGATGCTCCTGAAAAACAGAATTCAATGTTTGCCCTCCAGCATTTCCACAGAGATGGATGTTTCCCTCCCTGGCATCTCACAAATCCTTAATGACACCTCACCCAAAAAGTAATCCTTCAACTCAACCACTGAGAAGCTCAGGCAGTTCCCATTTATGTCAGCAAAAACGATGGAGTTTCATTCATTAGAAGCTTACCACAGCCTTTTCATGGCCTGAAAAAACAATCAAACTCTGTAAGAGATAGGGAGGAGCTCAGCTAAGTAATTTTTTGCTTTTAATTTAAAAAATCCATATGAAAACAGAAACCAATATAGCTGCTAGCTCTGCCAACCACAAGCAAGACAAGGGTTGCTTTTTTGGGTCTGAAACAGTGATTTATCCATTGAGGAAGTGGCTTTTTTTTGAGGTGGGATGACACAGTGTGTATTTTGGTCGTACCCCCATTTTCTGAAATAACTTTTTCAGGCTGTGGCTCCTGATGGAGTTACACCAGAGAGAGGATTGGGTGGCAGAGGACCTTCAGGTCAGGGCACCTCAGGGGACTCAGCTTCCCTCTCCTCTCTGACTGCTTGGTGCTCTTGTAGCTCACTCATGGCATAAAAGGTGATCTAATAAAGCCCGGGAGTCAAAGTCAAACAGGTCTTATCCATAGCATTTCCCCTAAAAAACAACTCTTTGCAATGCTTTGACCCCAGGAATGTGCTTGGAAACACCATTTATAGACTATCTTGTAGACCATCACAGCGATTCCCCCATGGCTTTTTCCTCTCTCCAAGCACAGCTCAGTCCTGCCCATCCCAGACTCCAGCCTCACCATCCCGAGGCTCATGTCAAGGCTGGCTCCAGCCTGTCACTGCCTGCACCTTTCCAAGGGTGTGGGCAGTTGGAGTCCTAATTGCTTCTCAGCACTGGGAAAGGAGGATGTATTCAAGTGAGATCCATGAGAAGGAAGGAAGATAATTAAACTTCCTAACTTAACACGGAGCTGCATTAAAAAGTGCCAGAGTGCTGTCATTTAAATTAATTTGGAGTTAATGGTGCATCTCGTTACCAAGGTATCAGCTGTGTGGGGGAAAGGAAGGAGTAGGATGGCTGCTGGATCTGAAGGTTGTTCTGAGACCAGAAATGAGGAGTACTGAGGGCAACATGGGGTTCCTATGAGCCCCATGTCCTCATGGGTGGGTGGAGGTGCCATGTGGGCCTGGCATGATGTGATAACCACTCACAGAATCACAGAAACACAGAACTACAGGGGTTGGAAAGGACCTCTGGAGATCACCTCTTCCTGCTCCAGCAGGTCACCCACAACAGGTTGCCAAGGATCACGTCCAGGCAGGTTTGGAATCTCTCCTGATAAGGCAACTCCACAACCTCTCTGGGCAGCCTCGGACAGGTTCTGGCACCCTCACAGCAAAACAGTTTTTCCTGTTCATATGGAACTTCCTGGGTTCCAGTTTGTGCCCATTGCTCTTTGTCCTGTCACTGGGCACCACTGACAAGAGTTTGGACCCATCCTCTTGACCCTTGCCCTTTAGCTATTGATGAGAATTGATCAGATCCCCTCTGAGTCTTCTTTTCTCCAGGCTAAACAGCCCCAAGGCTCTCAGCCTTTCCTTGGCACAGAGATGCTCCAGTCCCCTCAGCATCTTTGTAGCTTCTGCTGGACTCTCTCTAGTAGTTCCTTGTCCCTCTTGAAGTGGGGAGACCAGGACTGGACCCAATACTCCAGATGTGGCCTCCCTAAGGCAGACTAGAGGGGGAGGAGAACCTCCCTTGACCTGCTGGCCACGCTGTTTTTCATGCACTCCAGGAGACCATTGGCCTTCTTGGCCCTCAGTGGGCACTCACCCACCAGCTGCTCCTTGCCTGTATCTGTTGGTGAACACCATGTTGCCTGCAAGAGCAATTGGTCATGCAGCACTGGTGGCTCCATGATAAAGTCTCCAGCAGCTTAAAATCTCCACTTGCTGCTTAGATCTGCAAGGATCAGCAGTGTCGGCCAAAGAGACCTTGGAAGAGCTTTTGTAGTCTTAGCACAACTGGATCTCTGTTAGCACAGGGTCTTCAAGAGCAAATCCTGAAGGTCTTTCCTACATCAACATTTGAGACGAGATGCTTGACATTTCTGCCCAGGTCTTTGCTAGCAAAGCACAACCTGCTCCTGAGACAGACAGCCTAGAAAATGGACAATCACAAGCCCTGCTAGATGACAGGAGCAGGAAAGCCCTGTTTCCCAATCTCTGTACCAACACATGCAAAAAGCATGTGAAAATAAGAGAAGGACTTGGGAATGAGGTGCAATATAGAGCTGGTTTAGCTTTCCAGTCCCTCAGCTGGAGAAAAGCTTCCTCCTCAATTCAAGGACCCCTTGGTTTTCCAAAACCACCTCTAGATGTCTTTTCTGGATGCACCTAGATCATGGCCAACCCAGCCTGCTCACCTGAGGATAAGCATGAAGGATGGTGTGTGGGATGTGCTGGCAAGGATCCCCGCCAGGCAGGACAGGACCACAAAAGGCAGGAAGAGGTGGGAGCAACCAGTGCCACAGGTCCCTGGCTTAGCAGACCCTGGGAGCCCGTTTTCAGAGATGCAGTTGCAGTTGGTGTAGTTCTGCGGAGAGGAAAGAAAACCCAGATGCTGCTCATCTGCTCAAGGCTCTGGAGACACCAGGGATAGCTGCCAGCTGGCACAGGGACAGAGGGTATTTATGTTTTTTTCTGTAAATAATTAGCAGTAATTAGCACTCAACACTTAGAGAAGCCGGGAGAGGAGACACATCCAATGAAGATGGCTGAGAATAAGACTGAATGGATGAGGAAACACATAGTCCCATCTCCACCTCCAGCCTCCAACATGCTGCCTTCTCTGAAAGGAGGTCCCAGTTCCACCAGGTCCTATGGGTATCTCTAGGATGTCACATGGCATGCACAGCTGACGGTGAAGCTGGGATCACCATGGTACCTTGTTTCATCTGCACTTTAGTTCATCTCTCCATGCTTCCAGAGGTGCCTGAAAAGTGCTCCCAAGCCAGACTCATCCTTGCCTCATTGGTGTGAGCCCCAGCAATACCTCCCTACCCACTGCAGCAATCATTCTATCCCCCTGCTTCCATTCCCATCTTTTGTGCCTGTTGTGCACTGATGATTCTTTCACACGTGGTTTTATTCCAATGTCATCAATTGACAGCTGAATGCTTCAACATCCTGTATAAATATGGGCTCTTGGCATGGAAAAATCTCACCCACAGCTGATAAAACATTACAGCCTTATGTGAGCTTCCTCATCTGTGTTACTTCTTTAGGAAGAAATCTCCAGGGGAGTAGCCTGGGGTCCATCACCCATACTCAGTTTGTCTCCTGCCATGAGACCCCTTTATCTGGGAGCTACACATAGAGCAGAGCTGGCAATCAAAGCCAGAGCCTAAGCTCAGGGTACTGTTAAATCAGAAAACACTTGCTAGGGGAAAATGCAAAACCTCACCTTTGAGAGAAGGTCATAAAAAACTGGCACAGCATTAGCAAAGGAAAGATGCCCCAGGGCAAGGGATATAGATTTTATTCTTTTTCTCCAGATCTGAGTCATGATTCTCTCATATATATATATATTAATAAGAAGCCTTTTCTTTTTTGGAAGAGACCTTTAAATAATTGATCTTAATGTTGCTGGAGGGGGGACAGATTCACAGTAGGATGGCAGTTTGCAGAAGGGTGATCCCAGAGGCAGGATCAGCCCAGGGTCTCCCACATCCCCATTCCTGTATCATTGCCTGGGGAATTAACTTGGCTGATGCCCATAAAAGACACCCACGAGGAACTACTTCTGGCTGAGAGCATGGGGGAGATTTGGGATGCAAGGTGACCAGTCCCTCCTCCCATCTCTAGGAAAGAGGATTTAATATTTTAAATTAAGACCGGGATTTATCTTCTTCAGCCATCTGAAATGAACCAAACCAAACTCATCACCCAGGCTCCTTCTGCAGTCATGGAGGGAGAGTTTAGTCTCCAGAGGACATACCACAGATAAGTGCCTACAATAGCCGTGATGAATATGGGCTAAAGCAGTTTAAAAAAATCCAATTAGATAAAGTAAAACTTGCTCGATCTGTGCAAAGTGTCTAGAGCACAAGTCTTGTGAGGAGTGGTTGGGGGACCTGCGGTTGTTCATCCTGGAGAAAAGGAGGCTCAGGGGAGACCTTCTCTCTCTCAGCAACTCCCTGCAGAGAGGTTGGAGCCGGGTGGGGGTTGGTCTTGTCTCCCAAGGAACAGCAACAGGACAAGAGTAAATGGCCTCAAGTTGCACCAGGGGAAGTTTAAGTTGGACACAAGGAACAATTTCTTCCCTGCCAGGGTTGTCAAGGGCTGTCCCAGGCTGCCCAGGGCAGTGGTGGAGTCCCCATCCCTGGAGGGGCTTCACAGCCATGTAGATGGGAAACTGAGGTACATGGCTGAGTGG
>JANIJG010020456.1:98706-118943 GCA_024611175.1 Megaceryle torquata
CTAAGCCATGTACCTCAGTTTCACATCTACATAGCTGTGAAACCCCTCCAGGGATGGGGACTCCACCACTGCCCCGGGCAGCCTGGGACAGGCCTTGACAACCCTGGCAGGGAAGAAATTGTTCCTTGTGTCCAACTTAAACTTCCCCTGGTGCAACTTGCAGCCATTTACTCTTGTCCTGTTGCTATTCCTTGGGAGACAAGACCAACCCCCACCCGGCTCCAACCTCCTTGCAGGGATTTGTTGAGAGAGAGGTCTCCCCTGAGACTCTGAGACCCTGAGACTGAGGAAATATATTGGAATAGATTCCAAACTCCTTTTCTCCAGGATGAACAATCCCACGTCCCCCAGACGCTCCTCACAAGACTTGTGCTCCAGACCCTTCCACAGCTTCATTGCCTTTTTTTGGACATTCTCTAGCATCTCATTGTTCAGCACCAAATAGTACATTCTAGGCTTTGAGCAGTATTTAAGGTCAAGCCCAAGCAAATACTACTGTTTGAGCAGATTGGGTGATAGCTGCTGCAAGACATTGGGGTATGTGAAAATATGTACCACTTGCATTGATATTTTTCTTTCAGAACCCTGCAAAAAATTGAAATACTCAGACTCCATACAGTTTCAGAGAACTTCAGACATGTAATGCCTAAATTTGGAGCTTGATTTCTGTTGGTATCTACTCAAGGAACACAGATGGGGCGATTCACAGGAGGAGTCTGGGAGTGGGCTGACTCACCCCATGGAGAAAGCATCCCTTGAGTACAAAAGGCATGCATGGACTTGAGGTCATGTTACATACTGTGATCAGCCCTTCCCATACTGCACATCCTCCTGTCCCACTACAGGAAACACAGCTAAGAAAGGTGACCTTGTTGGTGGAACACTTAGTGGTGAAGGGAAATCAGAAGGTCCTTGCATCATCCACTCAATCTGCTGGGTAGCATGGGAGATAATGAAGTTAGGGTTTGTGGAGCAAAACTTGCCCTGGGGTGGAGCACTGGATGGGGAAGGACATCTCAACATCCTAGAAGGCTGGATACCTAAAAAGTTTCTGCTTGCTGCTTTGCCCAAGGGCATGTAGTGACAAGGGCTGTGTTAAGAGACACCATCTATCTACAAGGGCTTTTCTTGCTATGTTCTCAACCTTCTCCTACTCATCCCACAGTGTCATGCAGAGGTCATCCAACACTAATGAACATTAGAAAACCTAATTGCCAGAGTTGAGTGCTGCATTGATCACCCCTCATTAGCCTCCCCAGGCTAGGACACTAACATAGTGGGCATGACTCACCAGGACTGAGTTGCTGTCTGCATCAATATTTACAACTCTGCATCCGGCATAACAGGGCGAGATGTATTCAACAGCATTAGAGCCACAGATGGGGTTATAGGCTTTCTCAGGGCAGTTGCACTGGAGGTTACACTCCAAGGCATGGTGTCCAAATTCAGAGCTACAGCAGGAAGAAAGTATTAATACATGGTATTGAGCATCATTAATAGACTTCTTACACAGAAAATATACTGAAGGTATTTAGAGATGAGTAAAGGAATGCTTGATTGCTTAAAAGAAACTTCCACATATGCACACGAGAACCCACAGAAGCTCCACTATAACCCCTCAAGACTTTACTCTGCCTGTGCAAAGCCTCCTGACCACAAAGGGTCAAGGAGGTCACCCACTTCCTTCATATTTGGCCCCAGATGTGGGGTCTTGGGCTAGTGCAATACCATGCTGTGGGAGGTGGTGAGAATTTACAGCAACTTGTATCAAGCTTTGAGGGAAGACAAGGTCCTGCCCACATTTAGCTACATAGGGAAGCAGCAACAGCTTCGAAGATGTGATTCCAGGGATTCCCCCTGCCAAAATTATTAATCTGTGAGTAATACATTGTACTTTCCAAGATGAAATTCTAATCTTGTGCTGTTTGTGCCAGAAATGTGTTCACTTCGGGTTTCACCACCAAGGAAGTCAGCAGGAGTAAGGAAGAAGCAGATTCAGTGTTTATTCCAAACAGTATTAACTTCTAGCCTTATTTTTATCACCTGTAACTGTTTCTCAAGAGGGAATAAACCCATTTTTGGGTATCCTACTTGTCTTCCACCTCCACCCCAAAGGGTACAGCTGGGGATGGGGGATACCCACAGCCCTGGGAATGATCCACTTGTGCCCAGCTTATCTGGAGCTGTCGGTACCTTTCGCTGTAGGTAATGCCCGCAACCTTCTGTGTGGGGCAGCCGAGGAAGAGGAGGGGGAAAGCCACAAGCAGGCAGAGGAACATGCCAATGACACACATGGCGCTGCATTGTCTCAGGGACATCTGGAACCGCTTCAAGATGGCACCACCCACCACGATCCCAACCATTGCCCCGGGAATGTTCACAGCACCTGAGGAAAGGCAGGTCAGAGAATCACGGAATGGTAGGGGTTGGAAGGGACTTCTGAAGATCATCTCATCCAATCTCCAACCCCCCTGCTCCAGCAGAGTCAACAACAGCAGGCTGCCCAGTATTGCATTGTCTAGGAAGGTTTGGAATCTCTCCAGAGAAGGAGACTCCACAGCCTCCCTGGGCAGCCTGGGCCATGCTCTGGCACCCTCACAGCAAAGAATTTTTTCCTCCTGTTCAGAAGGAACCTCCTGGGTTCCAGTTTTTGCCCATTGCCTCTTGTCCTGTCACTGGGCACCACTGACAAGAGTCTGGCCCCATCCTCTTGACCCTTGCCCTTTAGCTATTGATGAGCATTGATCAGATCCTCTCTCAGTCTTCTCCAGGCTAAACAGCCCCAGGGCTCTCAGCCATTCCTCCTCACAGAGATGCTGCTGGCCACAGTCTTCTTCATGTACCCTAGGAAACCAATTGCCTTCCTGGCCATGAGTAGTCATTGCTGTCTCATGGTGAACTTTTTGTCCCCCAGCACTCCCAGGTCCTTCTCTGTGGAGCTTCTTCCCAGCATGCTGACCCCTCACCTGTACTGGTGCAGGGGATTATTCTTCCCTAGGTGCAGGACCCTTCACTTGCCCTTGTTGATCTAATTGACCTGATTAGGTTATTGTTTTCCGTCCTTTGAGCTATATCAGTTCCTTCATTATAGTGAAGTTGAATTTCTATTTCTATGATGATCTGGAGGGGACCAAGGTGTTTGCAGGGACTAGTGGAATACTGCTAAAAAAGAGGAGTTTTACAGAAACAACAGGAGCCTGCAGCAAACAGGCTGTCATATATCCATGCGTGGACAATGTAGGAATCAGTGGAAAGCTCTACTTAAACAAATAAATGTGAATTTTCAATGCAGACAGGATAAAATAATAAAACCTAGAGAGGTCATTTCATTTCTGTGTAATCACAGAATCATTTTCATTGGACAAGAACTTTAAGATCATCAAGTCCAGCCACTGATGCAGCAATGTTTCCATGTCTGTTGTCATCATTACAAAACCGTGAAGGTTTCCACGACAGACTTGGAGTCCTGCAAAACCCACATTACAATAGGATACCAAAGAAGTGCAATCTGTTGAATTCACCAAAGAATCATTAGGAAGGTTGCTTCCAGCCCATAAATACCCACACAAGGAAGGGTTTCCAAGTACAGAAAGCTTTTCAGTCTAAGAGAAAAAGCCAAAGCAAGATTCATTAGCTGGGGAAAAAAAATAAATAAATTCTAGGAAGAAATACAGTACATGCCTTTAACAGAGTGGGTGAATCAAACCTGGGAACAAATCAGCAGGGCCCATTAGTGGAGGACACCACTGCTTCAGCATTTAACCTTTCTTTCTGCCTGTATTTATCCCAGCTTACTGGGCTTTGCCAGTCTGCTCTGCTCATTTTCTCCCGATTTATTTGTGGTGGACTTCAGGAAGCCTCTTCCACTGAGAGACTGCACTCTGTTCGTTCAAAAATACAGTTAAAATACTTCTGTGTCTAGGTCTCTGAAATCTCCAATTGTAAGAGTAGGGCTTTATTGCTCATACTTTTATTACCATGACAAGCTTGCACAGGGAGCCCTCAGCCCCAGACAGGACATTCTGGATATGATAGTACAAGCAAAAGTAGTTTAATCTCATGAGAACATATCCCATTTAACACTTGTTCCTTTCCTTCTTAGCAATACCAACAGCAAGCAATTAGCCCAACTGTTACAAGCAATTAGTGTCAATATTGCAAACATTTTGAAGAGTTTAAGCATGATTATTGCACCAGCCTGACCAGCCTCTTGCTGCAAAGTGTCTTTCAAAGGCATGCATATGTTATGGCAGTTCTTAGTTTTATTTACTATCCACTTTTTTTAAAGACCCTTAACCCAATGAATGACGCGATGTAATCCCAGCTACAGAAACGTGCACAATTTCTATCTGATGTTTCATTGATTCCATGAGTTGGTTTCCTCTCCTTGATTATAGTGAACAGCTTTAGATAGCAAGCACTTCTTCAGGTCTTAAAAGATTTTATTCTAGCAAGCTCAGGCTGAAATGTAAGGGAAGGGATCATAGAACCATCAAATCAATCTCCTTAAAAGAGGCCTTTAGGACCATTTTGACTAACTACTAACCCAGCACTGCCAGGTCACCACTAAACCATGGCCCTCAGCACCACATCTCCACAGCTTTGAAACACCTCCAGGGATGGGGACTCCACCACTGCCCTGGGAAGACTAGGACTGCCCTTGACAACATTTTTACAGAATTTTTTTTTTCCTCATGTCCAACATGAACCTAGTGCAACTTGAGGACATTTCTTTTTGTCCTATCTCTTGCTCCTTGGGAGAAGAGAACGACTCCCACCTGGCTTCAGCCTCCTTTCAGGGAGTTGTTGAGAGAGAGAAGGTCTCCCCTGAGCCTCCTTTTCTCCAGGATGAACAACCCAAGTCCTCCAGCTGCTCCTCACAAGACTTGTGCTCTAGACCCTTCACCAGCTTCAATGCCCTTTTTGGACACACTCCAGCACCACAATATCCTTGTATTGCAAGCTGAGAGCGTGGGCTTTGTGCTACATCTGTTTGTAGGTAACTGAAGAAGACTGGCAGCTCCAGAGGGAAAGGTGTTCCTAGTAATCTTTAGCTCAAGAGCTGGCATGCCTTAATAGCAACACTCACCAATGATCATGTTGGCC
Organism: Megaceryle torquata; assembly: GCA_024611175.1. Lineage (NCBI taxonomy): Eukaryota > Metazoa > Chordata > Aves > Coraciiformes > Cerylidae > Megaceryle > Megaceryle torquata. The sequence continues at coordinate 103,813 of JANIJG010020456.1, forward strand.
AAGGATGCTGTGAGGGAGAACTGTCTCTCCAGGAACTTCCCCATGAACGTTGCTAAACCAGCAACCATGGCAGAGAGGTTGACCTGAGCCAACACCACCAGCAGGTAGACAGGATGACGCAGGTTCCTCAAGAGCACCACAGGAAAATCTGAAAGGAAAAGGGAAACCTGTTGCATACAGAGGTGTTGTGCAGCAAAACGTTAATCCACAGAAAGTGGCAAAACCTTGAATTTTCCTATATTATTTGCGCAGAATTAACTCTTTGGGAATGAGGAGCTCTCATGTCACCATTTCTTCTACAAAAGGGCAGAACGAATGCTTTCAGGGTTTGTTATTTCAGGGCTTGATTGCATGACCATTTGGATATTAAAAGGACATAGAATCACAGAATGGTGTGGGTTGGAAGAGACCTTAACTATCATCTAGACAAACACATCTGCCACAGGCAGAAACAGCTTCCAGTAGACCAGCTTGCTCAAAGCTCTATCCAACATGGTCTTGAACACTTCCAGGGATGGGGCAGCCACAAGTCAGGATGAAGCATCAGGACTTTGCAAAAATTAAACACCTGAACACCAAGCTTTGCTGTAAATAAAGTTGATTTCATCTCAGCTAGCAGCAGCCATCTAATGGCAGATGTTTATCTAAGTTGTCCAGGGTAAGAGAGGGAAGTTGATGACCCTCATTCCACCTGCCTCAGGAATCAGCCATGGGTTGGGTGAATCAATGGCAGAAGTCGAAGATGAAGAAACAAAGTCAGGTTTTCAGTGCAAAACATGTCCAGCCTCAAAGTGAATGTCAGAAGAGAGCAGCTCCTCTCTGGACACATTCCATCCCCACAAAGGTCACCTTGGTATCAGCTAATCCTTTTGATTTGCTGCTAGGGTCAGTCAGGCTTAATTTCTGCTGAAGCCCATGCAGGTGAGACTGGGAACTGCTCTAAATACATGTGCACAAAGGCAGCATATAAAGGGTCTGTGCAGCACAGTGGGAAACTGATGGATGTCTCAGCATCAGTAGAGTGGAATAGAATATTATATTTTCAGTTGGAAAGGACCTACAGTGATCATCTAGTCCAACTGCCTGACTACTTCCAGGCTGACCAAAAATAAAAGCATGTTGTTAAGGGCATTGTCCAAATGCTTCTCTAACATTGACAGGCTTGGGGAATCAACCACCTCTCTAGGAAACCTGTTCCAGGGTTTGACCACCCTGTCAGTAAAGAAACGCTCCTGAAGTAAACTCTAAACAAAGCATCTTCATGCAAGAAAATTGATGTCTCATGTCAGCACTTGGGTGATGCGTTCAAGCGATCCTGAACATCTACTAAAGTAGAGGGCAAATATGCTGCCTCCTGCAGTGATACCTCCTGCTGAGTTCTTCTTCAGAGCTACCAGGGTCTTATGATGCCTTAGGGGAAAAGCCAGATGCTCTGCAATTGTTTTTCAGCCTCAGCTGAACCTCTGCAAATACTGTCTGTACCTCCTTCCTTCAGTGGGTGAACTGTACTGGGATGGCTGAAAGCAACATGGAAACCTGCAAGTCTTTCCCCTGCCACAGAATCATAGACTCATTTAGGTTGAAAGAGACCTTTAAGATCATCAAGTCCAATCATTAATCCAGCACTGCCTGGTCATCACTAAACCATGTCCCTCAGCACCACATCTCCATGGATTTGAAACCCCTCCAGGGATGGGGACTCCACCACTGCCCTGGGCAGCCTGGGACAGCCCTTGACACCCCTTGCAGGAAGAAATTGCTCCTCATGTCCAACCTAAACCTCCCACCACCCATAGGCTGAAGGCTGCAGCACTGAGTGATGGCAGGGGTTTTTACAAACATACATGGCCCAAGTAAACATGGCCTTGGTTCCTTTCCCTGAAGCTTTCTGGCAATGCTTCTGAGAAAACAAATACAAAAGTAGCTGGGAAGTCATTAAAAGTTAAATTATTTGTTTGCTGTGGTTGCAAATTCAATGTCCTTTTTCATTCAATCATTAAAAAAATGTATTTTTTTATTACAGGAAAGAAACGTTCTGGCAAATTCCCCTGCAACTGAACCCTTACTGGTTGAGAAAAAGATCTCTTCAGTCTGCTTGGCAAAGACAGCTGCCCCCTTCCCAGTGCTGCAGGATTCCTGATGCTGACATCCGCCAGCTGGGAGGCTGCAGTTCTCCCGTCTGGAGTGATTTCTCCTTTGTGCACATCCCGATCCCTCTTTCTGCACACAACTTTGCTCCCCCTGAACCATCACCTTCGCCCATGCTCTTTGTTTGGCTTTGCAGCACACAAGCAAAGGGCATGCATAAGGGCAACTTCCAGACAAACAGATGACGAGTTTCCCAGATGAGGGCTTTGAAAGCCAATATGGTGAAGCAGAGATAAGGAATTAACAGGGAGGATTAATGCAACAGCCTGCCATAAATTAATGGTGTTAATTCTTAGCAGCTCACAAACAATTTGGACAATCTTTCTATCTGCTCCAGCACATGGGCACTGGGGAGAACTCTCTGGTGCTTTTCTGGGAATTGCCCCAAGCTGTGTATTTGGTTTAGCTGTCCTAAAAAGTTATGTGAAAAGCAGAGGTGCCTCCATGGATGTGAGGAGGTCCCCCATGCACAAAGGCAAAGCTCTTGTTCCCAGGAGTATTGCCCCTCCAGCTCAGCACTCTGCTCTCAGGGTTAGGCAAGCAGCTAAAGATATTGGGGACCAGCAAATGCAGGGGACTAGAGAGGGTCCAAGCATGTGAGGCAGGTTCAAGGACCTTGAATTATTGACATGCTGGAGAGCTGGGAGGCTAGCAATCAACTGGAGAGGGAAGGAACTGTGATGATACCTCTGTGCTTGACCAAGATGAATCCCAAAGAAGGGCATTGGTTTTGCTCTTAAGTATCATAGAACCATAGAATGGAAAAGACCTTTAAAATCATCGAGTCTAGCCATTAACCCAGCACTGCCAAGTACAAATCAATAGATGTCTTGCTTTTTGAAGCATAATTCTGCCTAATTTCCTAACTGGAATATCAGACATACTGCAAATACGAAGCCTCAACTTGCTTACTGAAAGATAACCCAAGAACTAATAGAGCCTTTTGTGGGAGGTAGTGGAAATCTTCACCAAAATGATTTGTTTTCACGGAAGTTCTCTGGTCTTTTCAACCAAACTACAGCCTCTCCATCACCCCACATCAGATCTACAAAGCTATGTCAGTGAGCAGCTCTCCCACTTCATGGTGCGAGGCAACAAGATTGGTGTCCTCTGCAATCACCATCTCATTATTAATTCCATCTTCCTTGCAGCTCTAGGGAGGAAGCTGGGTAGGTATTAAAGCAAGTGGAAACTTTAAAATAATAATAATAATAAAAAAAAATCCTTGAAACCATCTTTAGGCATCCCAGAGGAAAAAAACAAATCACAAGCCTAGTGTTTCAATTGCTTTGAAGATCACCTTTAGTGGCTTAATCCCCAGTATGTGCCTCAGAAGCTGCACATCCTCCCAGGTGTTTTCAACAGAAGTCAAGAAATTAGCAATGGAAATGACTTCAGGGAAGCTAAATCCTACTTTTTTTGATTACTGTGAGAAGATCCACTGCCTGCAAAAGGAGCACTTTGTGAGTCCAAGGAAGAGTGTACAACGCAATGTCACACAGAGCATCTGTGCAAAAGCCAAGATTGCTCCCCACAGTACTTTGACTTTCCTACTTTTGAATAACTCGAGCAAGTGGAGCCTGCTCCCTTCTTGGGTAATTGACCTCATTGTTTGGAAAGATCCCCAGTGCTTTGCTGAGTATTTATCCTGTACACAGCTCCATCCTGTTGTTGCTGATTGTGGATGGAAAAGCTCTTCCTGTCCTTGTGGCGGAGTTCTCAGGGCTTTGCAAACTGCTCTCTGCTCATCACACCTTGCCCCAGAAAGATTTAAAGCCCAGCAGCTTCCAAAGAAATGGAGAATGTGAAACACCTCATGGGATAGCCTATATCCCAACTTCTTTTTATTTCCAACAAAGTAAACAAAACAGATTTCTGCAAGCCTTATTTTGCTCTCAGTTATCACCATGTGCACTGAAGCAACAGAACAAATGACAACATGCATTTCCTTCTCCATAATCATGCTTCATTTTGCATTGTTTATGCTGAAATAAGTGACTAAAGAGCATTTCTGAACATATTCCTCCTCCATGTCAGCTTACTGATTTAAGGCTTGCCTCTGACAAGCCCTTAAGAAAATGATGAACCCTTAAAGACACTCTTCAGCTTTATTCTGCTCAAGGAGCAGCCTTGAGTGCTTTGCTGAATCACAGCCTAACCAGTGTCTTTTTAATTTGGAGCTACCCCAGGCTTGGGTCAGGTTTGGAACATGAGTGGCATTTTCCCCACCCATCAGGTAAAGCCGCTCCTGTTCCCTCCAGATGACAGGCAAAGAAAAGGACATTTCCCAATGGGAGATGTTGCCTTCCTCCCAGGCAAAGCGCTCCTGGTCCCAAGTTGAGTTTGCAGCCATCCCAAAGCGCTCCTGGTCCCAAGTTGAGTTTGCAGCCATCCCACATGGGTGGCCCATGTCAAAGTACAAGGCCAGTTTGCAAAATGTTTTAACATCAGTGATGAGCCAACTCCAAGTGTTGACTCAGTTGACTCCAACACTAAGTGCTTTGTCTGGGCTGACCCAGTGCCAATGATTCTAAGTAAATTTCTAACCGAAAATGGATGAAGACCTGCAGCTAAGCCAAATAACAAAGCACAGCCCTGCTCTTCAGGGCCATTTTACAACCTACTTGAAGTATGAAAACACTTCACTGTGTTCAAACACCTCAGAGTGAGTACTCTGTCTTAAACAGTATGCAGGAGAAACTGGATTGAAATAACTTACAGAAAAATTTGAGGTCTTGTGCAGTCCCTGTTCAACCCAGTCCCTGATCATATCCTAATACTTTCCTTCATTCCACCTTGTACAGGGAACCCATAGCCATCAATGACCTTCATCCCATCCCAAAGAGGGGACTCACGTCCACCAGCAATCTTCATTCCACTCGAAGACAGGACTCAAAGCCATCAATGACCTTCATCACACCCTGAACAGGGGACCCATATCTATCAACATTGGGCAAGTCTGGGCCTGCCTGTCTCAGGAACAGCTCCATAGTACCAGGCAGCTGGGACGATCTGTAAAAGCTCCTCTCAAGATGCTGATGGACCAGAAAGCAGATACAGTCCAATCCACCCTTTGCCAGTAGCCATCTTCTGCATTAGGCTTAGTCCCTTGCCTATAAAACATATATTTTTACAAGCAGAGAAAAACTGTGAGCATAAGACAGAATTAATACCCAGACTGCTATCTCTCTTGTAAAATACTACAGGAATCTGCTTTGTGTCATTTCTGCAGGTGGATTGGCACTGCTCATCTCCTAGATGCCCATCTCCTGCCTTTCTGCAGAATGGGCTCCTGCTCCTCACGTCATGTGCAGAGATTTCAGATGCAATCAGAAAAAACCAACGAGGTACTACTCAAATATTTCACAGCACAATACCATCAACTCCAGGCTCCTGAGACCAGCATATTGGGATCCCTCTCCTTCAGGAGCCAGGTCATCTTTTTATACTAGGGCATGGGGTAAAAAAGGCTCACTATGAATGTAGTACAGGGACTGGACTGTCCTACACAATTTCTCCATCACATGTTTTTCCTCCTGTCTCTCTCTATAAACAACAGAAGTTATAAAATTACAAAGTTATTTAGGCTGGAAAATCTCCAAACACTGTTTTCATAAACTATGCTATAGAAAAGGACAGTAAAAATAGAAAGGAAACAATACTTGGCAAAAGACAGGAGAAACAAAATAAGCAGGAGAGTCACAAAATGAGAGGAAAAACTATCTTTCCAGTGACCTATACATGAGTGTCCAGTTCTGGAGTCTTCAGAACCGGAGAAACATGAACCTGTTGGTGTGGGGCCACAGGAGGCCACAGCAATGATGCTAGGGCTGGAACCCCTGTGCTGTGAACCCAGGCTGGGGTTGTTCAGCCTGGAGAAGAGAAGGCTCCGGGGAGACCTTCTTGTGGCCTTTCAATACATCAGGGGCGTCTATCAGAAAGATGGGGACAATGTTTTTAGCAGGGCCTATTATGACAGGACAAGGAGTTTTAAATTAAAAGAGGGAGATTTAGACTAGAGAGAAGGAAGAAATGTTTTACAATGATTCTGGTGAGACATGGGTGCAGGATGCCCAGAGAGGTGGTTGATGCCCTATCTCTGGAAACTTTTCAGGTGAGGCTGGCCAGGGCTCTGAGCAACCTGCTCTAGTGCCAGATGTCCCTGGTCCCTACAGGGGTGTTGGACTAGATGAGCTTGAAAGGTCCCTTCCCACCCAAACCAGTCTATGTTTCTATGAGCTAGCACTAAAGCCTTCAGACTTCACCCATCTCACACTAGCTACCATCCAGTTCCTGGCTCTAGAAACAGTTTTGTATTAGATCTTTAAGGTCCCTTCCAACTCAAACCATCACACAATTCTATGAAATCCCAGTGATTTCAGTGAGATTGCTCTTCTGACAAATAATAGAGACATTTCATTTTTTTTCCAGCCTTTATAGGATAAATTCTCAGAAATAATGAATTTATTAGCACAGTTCCTCCAGCCCTGATGCAAACCTTGGGGCCAAACCTGAAGCTTGAGCAGAGGCAAAATATTTCCTTCTCTCTTCACCCAGGAGCAGGGAGCTCATTTTTATTCACTTTTCAGAGTCAGAGAGTGGAGCGTTGGTGTGAAAAATCCCATCTGCACTATCAATCTGTTCCCACGCAATCACTTTCATCGTGCAGGTTTGCTAAATGACAGTGCAAGAAGGTCATCGGGGGAATAAACCCCCAACGTGCTCCTCTAATTTAGCATTAGGCTAGAGAGGAAATGGTGCAACCAGCAGAATAAAAATCTGCCCATGATTGTCTGGCTGTGCCTGCCCTGTGTTGACCTTAATAAAACAGAGAATTTCCAATAAATTATAGGGATAATATTCAGGAAATACAGAGGAAACTGACATTGATTGGCTTTAGAGGGTCACTTTTCTTAAGTAATTGCCAAAATGCAGATTTTTTCATTTAAAAAAACCATCCCTGAGCCATAACCTTCACAGCCCTAAGCCCAGCTGATTCCCTTCAGCACAAAAGCCTCCTCATTTCTAAACAACTTAATTGAACTGGATTAAGATCACCCTATACAAACATGCATCTGATTTGAATTGCTCTTATTTTAATTGCTGCAGACAATGCTGGCTGTCCTTGGTGCGACCAGGAGGGCAGTCTGGCTCTGGTAACAGATAGGCTCAATGATCTTAAAACTCTTTTCCAGTCTAAATGATTGTGTGGCTCTATGATATTGTCACCAGCCTTGAAAGAACAGGCTTGAGGAGGCTTTTGGGGATGAAAAGTTGTCAGTGTTGCTGGGGGTCTGATTCCTGCTATGACCTGGGAGCTGAGCAATAGCAGCTGGATGCACTTAAGCTGCAAATCCTTCTCTAATTGGTGGGCTCTTCCCCTTCCCACGACTCTGCTCCAGGTTCACAGCTGGCACCCCTCTTTCCTGCCTGGCTTCAGGCTCTGATGAGGTTTAGGGCTATGATGAGCTTTTGGCCTCCATTTTCCACTGCCTAGGTTAGTCATGAAGCCACACAATGCTGAAAGCTAACAACCCCAGATGCTTTGATCAGCATGAAGTGGAATGAGGTAGTCCAAATGTGATGACAAGCATCTGCTGTGAGCAGGTCCAGAAGAGATCTGCAGAGCTAATTAAACCCAGCTAAGTTACATCTAGGAGGTAGGTTGAGCACAGGGAGGAACATCCCTTTTTCTTAAGAGCATTGCAACCTGCCCATTGCCAGGACTTCTGTTTGTGCAAGAAGAGAAATCCTGTCCAAGCAAGAGGAGGGGGACGCACACACTTACGTTTGATGAACTTGATTAGAGAGAGGTTTTGCACGTGTTCAGATCTTGACCTGAGCTGGCTGAGCACATCCTCACTCTTCTTGCTGACACTCTCCTTCCCACATGTCACCTGGGGACAGATGAGAGGCCATCACTATACCAACCATGACAAAGTTTCATAGAATCTTAGACTGGTTTGGGTTGTAAAGGATGTTTCAAGGTCATCCAGTCCAACCTCCCTGCAGTGAGCAGGGACATCTGCAACTGGAGCAGGTTGCTCAGAGCTCCATCCAACCCAGAACTTGCTTTTTCTCTCCCAGATCATGACAGACAGCAGCCCATGCTTCCTGCAGACAGTCTGCAATGTTTCTGGGCTTTCCCGGTGCTGTTCTTGTCAAGTGTGTCCTCCTTCTTATGGCTGCTTCTCTATGCCCACAGTATCAGATCTCCAATGGGGCTGAAAGCATCCATGCAGATGTCTGCGTTATAGGGCTAAGAGCCAACTTTCCCCCCTTTTCCAACAGCAATGGTTCATATTCCATAAATATCAAGCTGGGCTATTATCCAGGTGCGGCACACGATGTGCTCAGCCCACATGAATATGGAAATTCAGGAAGCCTAAAGATGGATTCCCTGAGGGAAATTATTTTCTTCCCCAGAGGATCTTTTTGTGGGGGAAGAAGGAACAAGAACCAAAGGAGTGATGCAGCTAGACCTCCACCCAAAGCAGGTTTGGACACTGGTTTGGGATGGAGATTGAGGTTGCCTAGAGAGGTAGCAGATGCCCCATGCCTGGCAACATTCCAGGTGAGGTTGGCCGGGGCTCTGAGCAACCTGCTCTAGTTGCAGATGTCCCTGCTCCATGCAGGGAGGTTGGGCTGGATGAGCTTGAAAGGTCCCTTCCAACCCAAACCATTCTATGACTGTATGAATCCAAGCCAAGAGGGGTTGACCCAGAGCAGGGATGGGGGGGGGGGGGGGGCACAGGGAGCAGCCACAGACCCCTCACCTCTCCCAGACACTTTCCATTCTTCTCCTCCTCCTGGAAACCCCAAATGAATTCTAGTGACTCCTACTCTCTTTAATGCTTTTAATTTCTTTTAGCCATATCTTTCCCACTGAACAGCAGTGATATAGAAGGGACATCCTTCCTGTCCTGGTCCACAGAAGGGGAGAGATCCTGCATCTTCCCCCTATATTCCTCCTCTGTTCAGGGGAACAGCACTTTGCAGCTGAAAGTCAGATGGGTCCAGATGGGTCTCTGTTTAATTTAGCCTCAGCTGATGCTTACAGCCCCACAGAACATTAATCTAGCCCCTGGTGTCATGCTGCCACTGCTCACAAGCTACGAGGAACTGGCAGAAGATGAGAGGTGGAAGATGGAGAGCTTGGATCATCTAAACTCCATCCCAGACTCACTAAATGACTGCATGTCTAAAGCAAGTGTCCAACACCCCATCAGCAAGCGGGAGGCTGAGGGAGAGGAGGATTTTTTGGTTGTGCATCCCACCCCCTGTTCTGCAGGCTTTTAGGGGAATCACTGGGTGGAGGGCATTAATTAGATTTGATGTGCTACTGTAGATGTATAATAGCAGACGGAGTTTGGTGGGAGTGCAGTTTTCACGGCAAACCACAGCATATTTTTAGGCAGAGGGCCAGAGACAGTGGCTTCGTTGCTGACATCCCACATCAGCTCAGCAATGGCACTGTTGCAACTCTCAACCCAAATTTCATGTGAGTCAAACAAATAAGTTCATTCAACTGAAAATAGATGCTTTTAATTCACAGAAAAGAGATGGAAAGTTCATTGGCTTAAAATGATCTCTTTTTCTTTGAAACCGAGACTGATTACTAAGCATCAGGGAGGTCAAAAAGTCCTGTGCTGTGAGTGCCACCTTTCCCTTCTCGAAGAGCTTCCACAAGGCAGAAGCAATAAAACTCCTTTCATGGCTTTTAAGTGCAGAGCTCAGAGATTAAAATGTTTTTCAAAGGCAAAGATATAATCCAGCTTCCTTTCACTTTTCAATTAGGTTACAAGGTCTCTTCTCTCTGTTCCAAAACTGCAGCATTCTCCAAAAATACATTCAAGCTGCTACTGACTGTGGCTTTCTGAGCTCCCAGCTGTTTGTACTTCAGAAAGGTAACAGTTTGCTGGGAACTCTCTGCACCTGCAAAAACAAAACGGAAAAGCCCCAAAACAAGCCTCCTTACACCCTCAGCAAGTTTGCGCATGACACCAGCTGAGTGGTGATGGTGACACACATGATGGATGAGATCCATCCATGGGACCTTGACAGGCTTGACAAGGGGGCCTGTGTGAACCTCACAAGGTCAAACAAGACCAAGTACAAGGTCCTACATATGGGTTGGGGCAGATCCTGATGTAAATCCCGGCTAGGGGTGAAGGGATGGAGAGCAGCCCTGTGGAGAAGGACTTGGGGGTGCTGGGGGGTGAAAAGCTGGACATGAGACAGAAATGCACATTTGCAGAAGCCAGTGGCATCCTGGGCTGCATCCAGAGCAAGTACATCCAAATCAGATGCATCCAAAGTGACAGCAAGAGATAAAATCCCATTGCAAAAACACGAAGTGCATCAGGAGCCCATTTCCCTGTAGATGTGCACCAGGAAGCTGAGTCCTGGCAAATCAAAGCACAGGGGCATTTTGCAATGTGTTTCCCATATTTGTGTGTTTTTCCTTGGTGTGATGCTGTGACAGACGCCCAGGATAGAGCAACCAGCCTGTGCCTACAGACTCCAGTTTGCCAAATTTTCTGCTCTGAGTAATGCTAAAATCCCATGTGACAGGAACACAGCATTATCTGCAGGTCCTGAGCATCTCTAATGGTAGAGCCAGCACCATCTTCCTCCATACCTGCATCGAGCAGGCAGGATTCTTGCCAGTACCTCCACAGTGTGTGTCTGCTTTATCCCAAAGAAATGCATTTCCTGATCCTTTCAGGCAGAAAAAAGAAAGGTCTCACAGGGCCAAGATAGCATGGGGAGACTTCTTCTCCTCCTCAAGGGCTTTACTTCATGTGCAGACAGCAGTAGCTCCTTGGATAGGTGCTAACGTACATGAATAAATCAGGCATGACTGAGTGGGGCTGCGACTGAGACTTGCTTTGAAGGAAAGGCAAACAAAGGCAGCTTGCCCATGAGCCAGGGTCCTACTTTCACCTGCCTGCTATTGGACCTGTGAGGAGGGCAGCCAGAGGTTCTGGCAGTCTGGCTTTATTCAAATGTACTGCTGAAAATAGGGATAAAGGACCTGCTCTGTGGCAGAGAGGTTTTCCTTGCTTCATTTGAAGCGGAGTTCCCCTCTGGCTGTGCAGAACCTGGTACTCCTGGCCCAGTGAAAAACAAGGTCAGGGAAGCTATTTTCATATTAAACAAACAAAATGTAAAACCTCAGGACTTGAAAAAGGATTACTTTCCCCCTAACAAGGTCATACTCCCTACAAACACTTCATTATTCCTCTTCCAGCAAGTGTGGGTCCCAGCAGGGACCCTATTTCCTGGAGTGTTAAAATAACCAGACAACAGGCACCTTGCACACGTGAAATGGGATGATTAATTTTAGCTGCTGTTTGTGCCTGTCTCTAAACGTTCTTGGGGCAAATCTGAATGTAGAGACCAGCCCGTCCCCAAAACGTGCCTGCAACACCACCATACCCTGACACTTGGCTCCCAATTGCTCCTCAGATAATTCCCTGTCTAAAGTGCCTTTGCCAGTGCTTTAGGAGCTTTAATGAAGTAGCCTTGGAGCACTGCAGCCCCATAAGCAAAGGTTTCCAGAAAAGACTCATTTGAAGAATCATAGAATCACAGAACTATTTGGGTTGGAAGGAAACTAAAAGATCATCTTGCTCCAACCCTCCCGTTGTGGGCAGGGATACCTCCTACTAGACCAGGTTGCTCAAAACCCCATCCAACCTGGTCTTGAACACTTCCAGGGATGGAGCATCCACAATTTCCCTGGGCAACCTCTGCCAGTCTCTCACCACCCTCAGAGTGAAAAATTTCTTCCTCATTTCTAATTTAAATCTCCCCTCTTCCAGTTTGAAGCCATCACCCCTCATCCTATCACTACAAGCCCTTGTAAAAAATCCCTCCCCAGGTTTCTTGTAGGCCCCCTTCAGATACTGGAAGTCCACAAGAAGGTCTCCCCAGAGCCTGAACAACCCCAACTCTCTCAGCCTGGCCTCACAGCAGAGGGGTTCCAGCTTCATTGTTGTGTCCTCCCCTGGCCCTGCTGCAACAGGTCCATGTCCTTGTGTGGGGGACTCCAGAGCAGGATGCAGTACTCCAGTTAGAGTCTCACAAGAGTGGAGTAACCTGGAGCTATTTGTCATTCTTGTCCCCTCATTTCCAACATTCCAGCTGTGAAGCAGAAATTAGTTTTAAATCCTAAGTGCATGACTATGCCCTTTGCAAGAAGTTTTCACTAGATTGGATGTGAGGAACAATTTCTTCTGCAAAAGGGTTGTCAAGGCCTGTCCCAGGCTGCCCAGGGCAGTGGTGGAGTCCCCATCCCTGGAGGGGTTTCAAAGCCATGGAGATGTGGTGCTGAGGGCCATGGTTTAGTGGTGACCTGGCAGTTCTGGGTTAATGATTGGACTTGATCGTATGATTCTATGATTTTATGGTTCTAAGTTTGGTTCAGTTTCTGTTATTTTAGCCCTCCAGTTGCCTAGTTTTTCTTATGTCGTGTCCCAGCCCACTCTGTATGGACAATTGCCACCTTCCTTCTCCTCTGCAGAATAAGTGTTCTCACTAAAGGGAGTTACTGAAAACATTATCAGGGTCTTCTCCCAGACACCAACACCTCTCAGCAGCTCAACAGATCCCTCTGAGATGCTCCATTCTCTTGATCCTATTTATCTATATTGCGTTTACTCTCCTAATTTTCACATTTAGTTTATAGTTTCTCATTTGGTGCTGCACATTTTACTTTGACCAGGTCTGTGGAGACTAGGCCTAATGCAATCCCTTGATTTATTTAAACATCAGTGTTGTTGAGGAGGGAGAACAAATTTCTGCTGATCCATAAGTCCCTAACTCAAGGTAAACATCCATCTGGGGGACATGTGGGTGTCAGCCAAAAGAGATGCCATAGAAAATGGAATTGAGGGCACCCTCATCAAGTTTGCAGATGACACCAAGCTGAATGGTGTGGGTAACACACCTAAGGGATGGGATCCATACAGAGGGACCTGGACAATCTGGAGAAGTGGGACTATATGAATGTCCTGAGGTTCAACAAGGCCAAGTGCAAGGTCCTGCACATGGGTCAAGACAACTCCTGGTAACAATACAGACTGGGGATGAGGATGGAGATCAGCCCTGTGAAGAAGGGCTTGGGGGTGCTTTGGGGTGAAAGCTGGACATGAGCTCTCAGTGTGTGCTCATAGCCCAGGAACAAATGGCATCTTGGGCTGCATCCAGAGCAGCGTGGGCAGCAGGTCGGAAGGATTTTGCCCCTCTGCTCCACTCTGGTGAGACCCCCCTGCAGTGCTGGGTCCAGTTCTGGAGTCCTCAGCACCGGAGAGACAGGGACCTTTTGGTGTGGGGCTGGGGGAGGACATTCCAGGTGAGATTGTCCAGGGCTCTGAACAACCTGCTGTAGTTGCAGATGTCTCTGCTACTTGCAGGTGGGATGGACTGGATGAGCCTGAAATGTCCCTTCCAACCCAAACTATTCTATGATTCTATGAGTGGGATGATGCCTTTTTCATGTTGGATCCTTCATGTCAAAGCTTCAGATCTGTCACTTCAGACAGGAAAAGTGCAGAAATAGGGTGGAAAGGAACCATGTTCCTTCTTTGATGTTGCTAAAGGGGAGGTGGAATAGTCAAGGTCATCTCCTGTAGGGTTGGATGGAGAGGCCAGAAGATTAAATCCTTTGCAGGAGGTGGATTTCTGGGGGTGTTTCACAGAGGGGCTGCAGGGACATGAATTGTGGAAGTACTCAGGGTGTGCAGTAATGTGACAGCTCTGTGGTGACCTAGCAAAGTGCATCTATGGGGATTTTCTGCTGGTGTGGTGAGGGACATGTCCTTTCTCATCTGCACAGTATCTCCCCATACCATTTTCAATTGTCCTGGACAATTGGAGCAGACACTTGGGGAAAGAGGGGAATCCCAAGCTGGATGTGGAGCTCCATCTTGAGGGAGGTGTACATGGCAGAGCAGTTAAGAAGTCACCCTCAGTTTCCCAGGGCAAAGCCCATCTGTGTGGGCAGTGCCTCAAGCTGTGGAATGGGGAGCTGGCAAGTTTAGGACCACAATGTACAGACTGGATTGACTTTTTTTATCCCAAAAAGCACCCAGTGCATGGTGGCAGGAGAGGACTGCAAGCACAGAGGAACTTTGAATGAAATGGGTTTGTGTCCTGGTTACACTTGTTCATCTCAAATATTTGGGCTGTTCCTGATGGAGGTGGTATTGCTTGCCAAGTTCCAGGCAACATATGTCCCTCCAGTCCCAAAGTAGCAGGTTTGTAACAAGGAGAAGTAAAATGCATCCAGGACCCCTCCTACCCTGCCATGAGGATGCCTCATGGATGCTGGTGCTGCTCGCAGCTACATCACAGGATTGTACCAGCATGTCCAGTTCTGCAAGGAGCCTCCTGCCTTGTGTCAGGATCACTGGGGACTTTCCATCCAGTGGAATGTATTTCCAGAGTGCAAAACAGATGACAAGTCTGGGGTTGTTGACAGGGGTCCCAGTGTACATCCCAGGCCCAGTGTAGTGGAGTCGTGCTGGGGCAGCAACTTGACCATTCTGCGTAGGCAGAGACATTGTGCAACGGCACTGGGGAAGTGAAAAATAACTTCTCCAGTTTCTGTATTGGGACAGATTGCCTGGGTTTGTACAAACCCTCCCACGTTTATCCAGCAGTGACCTGGTGTGCTTCCAGTGCATGCAAAAAGCTGAAATGAAAATAACCATCAGGGAAGTTGCTTAAATCCCTGCTCCAGTTTGGGTTATCAGTTAATGGGGAGAAGTAAAAGGGCGGGCACTGGGAAGTGAGCCAGCAACGTGTTCTCACAGCCCAGGAACCAATGGCATCCTGGGCTGCATCCAGAGCAGCATGGGCAGCAGGTCAAGGGAGGGGATTCTGCCCCTCTGCTCTGCCCTGCTCTGGGGAGACCCCCCTGCAGTGCTGGGTCCAGCTCTGGAGTCCTCAGCACAGGAGAGACAGGGACCTGTTGG
>JANIJG010020456.1:127164-137193 GCA_024611175.1 Megaceryle torquata
CTAGTTTCCTTTTCTAATCACTAAGTCTCTCTCCCTTATTCCCTTTCTCTTCCCCTTTGAGGAGGGAGGGGGGTTAACAGAGAGCGTTTGTTATAGGTCTAAGGGGCCACCCTGACCCTCAAATGTGACAGCCTGATAGAAGAAGGTAGTGTCTGGATTGTGCTTTTGTGCTGCAAATATCATAAATACATTATCTATATAGTGACCAAGTCCAGCTGAAAAAAATGTCTAGTGAAGTCAGTGACCAGGAATGAGTTGGAGGCTCTGAGAAGGAGCCAAGTCACCTGTAGTGTCAATGCCCATTGCTCATTCCTCTCCAGACCTGATGCTGTCTGGTCACCACCCAAAGGAGCCTCTAGTCCTCTTCCTCACACAAGGATATGCTGAGCTGTGGAAAGTGCATCTGCTCTGTTAATAATCAGGAAAGGGTGTCTTGTTTTCCAGGCCAGAATTCAAAAGCAGACAAAAAGGAGATGGCCACAAATGCTTTAATAGAAGGACATGGACCTGTTGGAGCGGGGCCAGAGGAGGCCACAGCAATGCTGGGAGGGCTGGAACCCCTCTGCTGGGAGGCCAGGCTGAGAGAGTTGGGCTTGTTCAGCCTGGAGAAGGCTCTGGGGAGACCTTGTGGGCTTTCAGTATCTGAGGAGAGCCTAAGAGAAACCTGGGGAGGGACTTTTTACAATGACTTGTGCTGATAAGACGAGGGGCAATGGCTTCAAACTTGAAGAGGGGAGATTTAGATTAGAAATAGGAAGAAAATTTTTCACTCTGAGGGTGGTGAGACACTGGCACACATTGCCTAGGGAAGTTGTGGATGGTCCATCCCTGGATGTGTTCACAGACAGGTTGGATGGGGCTTTGAGCAACCTGGTCTAGTGGAAGGTGTCCCAGCCCATGGCAGGGGGAGTGGAACTAAGTGATCTTTAAGAACTCAACCTGTTCTATGATTCTATGAAAAGCACAGCTCAGTAAGAGACATTTGACAAAGAAGCACTTTTGTGCTCCTTTCTTGCCCTCTCCAGCATTTCTCTTCCAGTTATTTTTCATCTTCCTTCCATCTTACTCACAACTCTGCTTCTTCACATCTCTGAGTCCTGGTACCTTGTCTTGACAAATATCTCTTTAGCAAGACCTGACAGTAGCTCAGGTCTGAAGAATTATTAAAATATGAGATTCC
The DNA here is from genome assembly GCA_024611175.1 of Megaceryle torquata. Taxonomy (NCBI): domain Eukaryota; kingdom Metazoa; phylum Chordata; class Aves; order Coraciiformes; family Cerylidae; genus Megaceryle; species Megaceryle torquata. Next base: position 128,345 of record JANIJG010020456.1, read on the forward strand.
ATCTGCCATGGGGCCAGGTTTAATGCTGTGGATGTGTGTGTGACACCGAGTCCGGTGGGAAGGACCCACTTATGTGGGCTACCCACCCCAGCATAGGATACACAGGATTAGTCCCAGAGCATCTCGCAAGTGGTCACAGAATGCCGGTATGGTGGGGTTGAAAGGGATTTCTGGAGATCATCTTGCCCAAACTCCCTGTTCCAGCAGGGTCACCCACAGCAGCAGGCCCAGGATTGCACTGTCCAGGAGAGTTTAGAATCTCTCCAGAGAATGAGGCTCAACAGCCTCTCTGGGCAGCCTGGGCCAGGCTCTGGCACCCTCACAGCAAAGAAGTTTCTTCTTGTGTTCATATGGAAAAGTGATGGAAATTATTTAACAGAGGAGGCAGCAAGCAAAGGGAGGTAGATTCTGCCGTGCAGATTGTCCCCTCATCCCTCGGGGGTCAGGACGCCAGAAAGGGGCTGGACCACTGTTCACTCAGTAAATGGGACAAAGGGTACTGGTCAGCTCCCCGAGGGCACGTTCACTCACCTCCAGTGACTTTGTCAATGTCGATGTAAAAACGCAGCATGGCAGAGCCCAGCATGAAGGCCACCCCTGGCCCAATGACCGTCACAGAGAACAAGATGCCTGCAGAGGGGCAAGAGCAGAGAAGGACTCAGTCCCATGTGAAGAGACCACAGGGGACAGAAGGTGCCTTGAGGCAGGACCAGGTTGGACTAGGGTCCATGGCATCTGCCTCCAGCATGGGATTTTTCCCTGTCAGCTTTCTTATCTCATAACCCTTCAAAGGACAACACCCCTACGCTTTCCAGGCTCCCTTCACAGGAAAGGTTTTGCATAATTCAGATATTTCCTGCCTCTTTTCTTCAGCCTCCTGGAAACACTGAAAAACACCCAGGAACAAGACGTGCCCCTTGGCTTAAGAAATCCTAAGGTTTTTTTCAACATTAAGGAGATCAATTTATCAGCAAATTCTCCTATGTGAATTACTGATAAAAAAAATAAAAGACATGTAAGATTCTATTCCTTTTTTTATGGGTGATCCTTTCAAATATGGTTTGGAGCATCCACCAGCGTGAAATCTGATGCAGTACTTCCAGCTTTCTGACAGTAATGGCCTGTTTATGAGCCACTCTTGCCGTCTTATTCTGTTCAAAAAGCCATCACAGAGAACAGCCAGAAAAGGGCTAGAAGGACCTGCAAGGACTATCTTGTCCATCCCACCACCCTGAGACATCCCTTTCAGGTGTGTACCCAAGCTGTTCTCCAGCACCCCCTCCACTGAAGGATACTTGCCAGCCTCACAGATGATTGATCCTTTTTGGTTTTTAACCCTCTATAATTTTCCCTACATCTAAATTATGTCTTCATGGCTACTTCTTAAGCCCACAGCTGCCTCTTGGGAACAGAGATCAAATTATACCTCTTCTCCTTGTTGAAGCCTTTTTGGCCCAGGTGGTGGAAGCTCCATCCTAGGAAACATTCCAGCTCAGGCTGGACACAACTTTGAACAACCTTGTCTATAGAATAATAGTATCATTGGGTTGGGTTGTAAGGGATCTTAAAGCTCATCTATTTCCATCTCCCCTGTAAAAAGCAGGGACATCATAATATCCTAGAATACCAGGTTGGAAGAGACCTTAAGGACCATCTGGTCCAATATTTCTTGGAAAAAGCCCAGCCTAGACAAGCTGGCCCAGCTCCTGTCCAGCTGTGTCTTCAAAGTGTCCAATGGTGTGGACTCCACCACTTCCCTGGGGAGATTATTCCAGTGGCTTGTGAAAAATTGTCCACTTGTGTCCTTTAGTTGCAGATGTCCCTGCTCACTGCAGCGGGGCAAGAGGGTTGGATGAGATGACCTTTAAAGATCCCTTCCAACCCAAACTATTCTATGATTCTGTGATTATGTTCCTCTCTTGTTTTTCACTCTCAGGACAAAAATCCCAGCACCTCCCCTAAATCATGTTTTCCGGTTCTCCTGGTCTGTCTGCAGTTTGTCCAAGCTTGAGGCAGAGAAACTATTTTTGTAGAACCCTTCCTAGCACTGGGTAGAGCAGAAGGGTTGTCTGCTCTCATTAATGCAAATTAATACTGTTTGGCCTTGCTTATAAACCTAACTTTGGTTTTATCTTTTCCCACAGCAGCCCCAGACTTACCCAAATAGAGGGGGGAGTTCCTCTCACTGGCGAAGTCATCAATGTAGGAGATCCCAAAGGGCTGGATGGGGACTCCACCAATGCCCAGAAGTGCCTGGGCGATGAACATGACAAGGAGAACCTCGTGATTCTCCTTGGCAGCATGGGGGGTGCAGCTGGCATTGCTGAGGTTCCCCCAGAACCCTGTCACCCCAGGTTTGCAGAGGTCAGTGGTGTTGCTGAACACATCTGTGATGACAAAGGGAGGAAGTATAAGGAATCACAGAATCACAGCATGGTAGGAGTTGGAAGGGACCTCTGGAGATCACCTCATCCAACCTCCTGCTCCAGCAGGGTCACCCAGACCAGGTTACCCAGGATCACAGGCAGGTTTGGAATCTCTCCAGAGAAGGAGATTCCATAACCTCTCTGAGCAGCCTGGGACAGGCTTTGGCACCTTCACACCAATGAAGTCTTTTTCTTACTGTTCAGATGGAACCTCCTCAGTTCCAGTTTGTGCCCATTGCCCCTTGTCCTGTCACTGGGCACCAGTGACAAGAGTCTGGCCCCATCCTCTTGACCCCCACCCTTGAGGTATTGATGCGGATTGATCATATCCCCTCTCAGTCTTCTCCTCTCCAGGCTAAACACCCCCAGGGCTCTCAGACTTTCCTCAGCACAGAGATGCTCCAGTCCACTCAGCATCCTCATAGCCCTAAGAAGCTTGGTCTGGAGAGTTTCCCTAAGATAGCAACAAGCACAGAATCACAGAATTGCTCAGATTGGAAAAGACCTTCAAGATCATCGAGTCCAACCTCAACCTAACCCTACTACCCTAACAACCCACTGCTAAACCATGTCACCAAGCACATAGATAGGCACTTAGCAGATGTCAGGTAGGAGACATCAGTGAAAGAAAATGCAAAGATAGTGCAAAGACAGTCTGCAGATATTCATGGTGAGATGGATGTGAATGCCGCCAAAAGCCACCTCCATGGAAAAAGTAGATCTGAGATCACTTCCTGGACCTTTGATAGATCTTGAAATGAAGGTAGGTGAGCAAAACTGTAGGTTTTGTGGATAACTACTCAGGAATTGAGAACTCATTTTTTCCCCAAAATGGATTTCAAAGCTGTGTCAGAGAAAGTGCTGATTCCAGCACCCTTATCTTCCTTAAAATACTGAGTGAGTGGGGTGTGGTATTTATAGAAGGATTTCCATGGTTATGACCCAAATCATATGCAACTGTGAGTGCTTGACACAGCGCCTCCCAGACCAGCACTTACAAAACTCACAGCTAATAGTTTCCAAACTGTTGTTAGCACTTGACCCCATCTGCATCCATGAATTAATTACCTATTAATTCTTCCTTTGGTGGCTGCAGTGCACGAATCAGCTGCTCTCTCTAATGAGACAGAGAAAAGCTGTTCAGAGGAGGTTTCTAAAAGATTTGCTTGGAGCTTCATGTCAGAATTTGGGAAGAGAAGACTAGTTTTCTCCTTTCTTCTCTCCCTTCTTTCAGGGAGAAAATGACAAATCCACCCTGAGCTGCTACTCCATAAGTGATTTACACACTTATGTTCTTCACAGGAGGTTGATTTCCTGGTGAGTCACAGAATCCCAGGATGGTGGGGGTTGCAAGGGACCTCTAGAGATCACCTCATCCAACCTCCTGCTCCAGCAGGGTCACCCAGAGCAGGCTGCCCAGGATCACATTGTCCAGGCAGGCTTGGAATCTCTCCAGAGGAGACTCCACAGCCTCTCTGGGCAGCCTGGGCCAGGCTCTGGCACCCTCACAGAAAAGTGTTTCCTCCTGTTCACATGGAACCTCCTGGGTCACAGAGATATTCCAGTCCCCTCATCATCTTTGCAGCCTCCACTGGACTTTCTCTAGTAGTTCCTTGTCTTTTTTGAACTGGGAAACCTAGAACCGGACACAATACTCCAGATGTGGCCTTCCTAGGGCAGAGTAGAGAGGAAGGAGTACCTAAAGAATGAAGTCTAAAATCAAAAAGCATTCCCTCAAAGACAGCTCAGATAGACAGGGGAAGACAGGTGCAGTGACGCACAAGCAGGAGATGTTAGGGGTTAATGCAACACTTCCTCATTGCAGACAACAGTGTTTCACCCCCAAAGCTGCCCCATTGGGTCGAGTGAAGCTCCTTCCCATAAAAAGCTTCAGGTGACAGAGTTCATGAGACCTTATCTTGTATATGTTGTGGAAACAAGGGAATGGTTCATGTGCATGAGGACAACATGGCTAAAGACACAGAAAATGAGAGCCCTGATGGCTGAAGAAGACATGCCTGGTACCCGGTGTTTGTCTACTGTGTGGATGTGTAGACAAGGGAATCAGAGGCACAGCCTATGTTTTGATGGTTCTCATGCCCTTTCCTGTGGTTTCAGCTGTCCCTGTCTCTGCTTCCCACCATCACCTGTTGCCTCTTGGGACTGAGATGATTTCATTCACATAATATTAAAAATCCTTGAGGACAAACCTACAGCTTGCAGCTCCCAATCCCTTGAGGGAAGATAATTTCCTTTCTCTGACCCAAAAGGCATAAATTAAGTTCCTAGGATACTTACTGGTAACAGACTGGTCATACTCATAGGGTCCAGTTATGAAGTGGGGGAGAGACATGAGGAACCCAGCCAAGGAGACGAGGATGGCGCCGCAACCGATGAAACGGGGTCTGTGTACTCGGCTCCCAAAGTAACTTACAAAGACAATCAGCAACGTGTTCCCAACCTGCAGCAGGACACAGACCAAGAGGGCTCACAAGAGAATGACAGGATTATGGGGAGACTTTTCACCGGGTAGACTAGGAGAAGCAAGCTTGTTTTCACCTCATTGAAGGAAGCAAGGAGCCCTGACGTCTGGCTGGAGAGGCCATATCGTCTCTCAATGGTTGAGATGGAGCTCTTCAGATAGCCAGAGACCAGGAGCTGGGAGAGTTGCAGGAGCCCGTGGCAGAAAACGAAGAACTGCCAACACAAAAAGAGAGCATCCAGCAGATTACTGTGAGCTGCAACGGCACAAACAGCATCTACTACATATGATTATTGAATGTGAAACATTGACCACGAGTCCTTGAAGTAGTACCCCTTTTCCTGCCTTCTTCTGAAATTGTCAAGGACACTGAACAGTCCTCTGACAAAAATGCCAACAAGGTTAGTATATGTAAGGAGGGTGCAGTTTCTTTAGATGAAAATAGCTTTGGGCAAACAGATAATTTCAGTTGAGATTCTGCTAGTTTATGTTGGCCTTGACCTCAAGGACCAGCAGCAGAAAGTGGGAGGTTGCACAACCTTTCTGCTTCTGTCCAGCCTAAAGCAGGCAGCCATCCCCAGTGCTGGCAGGAGCTCTTCTGGGATAGGAACAAGCCTTTCCAATCACAACAAATATATAATTTAGAGAAAGTCAGGAGAAGGTCAGGGACAGTAACTCACACTTTCTGGTTTCCTTCCCTTTCCTCCTTGCAAAGGCCTGGATGTAACAGAATCACAGAATCACAGAATGTCTTTTGTTGGAAGAGACCTTCAAGATCATCTAGTCCAACCTTCAACTCAACACTGCAAGCTCACCACTAAACCATGTCCCTAAGCACAAGGTCCACACGCCATTTAAATGACTTCAGGGATGATGACTCCACCACTGCCCTGGGAAGACCATTCCAATGTTTGACAACCTTTTTAGTAAAGAAATGTTTCCTAATATCCAACCTATCTACCCCTGGTGCAGCTTGCATCCATTCCCTCTGGTCCTGTCACACGTCACCAGGGAGAAGAAGCTCTCCCCCTCCTCACTGCAACATCCTTTCAGGTTGTTGTAGAGAGCAAGAAGGTCTCTCCCCAGCCTCCTCCTCCCCAAACTATACAACCCCAGCTCCCTCAGCCCCTCCTCATAGGACTTGTTCTCTAGGCCCTTCACAAGCCTCGTTGCCCTTTTCTGGACTCTCTTCAGAACTTCTATGTCCTTCTTGGAGTGAGGGGCCCAGAACTGAACACAATATTCAAGGTGTGGCCTCAGCAGTGCCCAGTACAGGGGGACAATCACTTCCCTATTCCTGCTGGCCACAGTGTTTCTAATACAAGCCAGGATGCCATTGGCCTTCTTGGCCACCTGTGAGCACTGCTGACTCATACTTAGTCAACTATTGATCAATACCCCCAGGTCCTTTTCCAACTTGCAGCTTTCCAACCACACATCCCCATTCTATCTCCTTTGGGAAAATGTGATAGTACTTTTCCACTTCCAGGAAGAAACCTTGTTAAAGGTTCCCAGAAAATCATCTGACCTCATCTCCTTCAGAATTTGGGATGTAAAAAAGCTTGGCTGCTGAGGCAAACACATGGCTCAAGCTGACTCACTGTTATACTGAAAGCATCATCCATCTTCCTGCTCCTCACACAGAATCATTTTGCAAGTGTTAAATGAACTGTCCCATGAGGGATGAAGACCATGTCCCATTACTCCAGATTCAGCGAAGGAAAGGAGAAGGCAAGCCGTCTTCTTCCCTGCTGCCATGTGATCCTCCACAGGCATACTTTCAGCCCCCAATTCATAGAATCACAGAATCATTTTGGAGATCATTTGGAAGAGACATTTGAGGTCATCAAGTCCAAGCAGTAACCCAGCACTGCCAGGTCACCACTAAACCATGGCTTTCAACACCACATCTCCATGGCTTTGAAGCCCCTCTGAGGATGGGGACTCCACCACTGCCCTGGGCAGCCTGGGATGGGCCTTAACAACCCTCACAGGAAAGAAATTGTTCCTCATGTCCAACTTAAACTTCCCCTGATGCAACTTGATGCCATTTCCTCTTGTCCTATGGCTTGTTCCTCGGGAGAAGAGACCAACCCCCACCTGGCTCCAGCCTCCTTTCAGGGACTTTAGGAGAGTGAAAAGGTCTCCCCTGAGCCTCCTTTTCTCCAGGCTCAACAACCACAGATCCCTCAGCTGCTCCTCACACTTGTGCTCTAGACACTTTCCCAGCTTTGTTGCCCTTCTCCAGACATGCTCCAGCCCCTCAATGTCCTTCTTGGAGTGAGGGGCCCAAAACTGAACCCAGGATTCAAGGGGTGGCTTCCCAGTTCAGGTGGACAATCCCTACCCCAGTCCTGTTGGCCACACTAGTGATGCTACAAGCCATGATGCTGGTGGCTTCCTTGGCCACCTGGGCACACCTTGGCTCATATTCATCTGGCTGTTGACCAACAATCCCAGGTCATTTTCAACAGAGGAATGAGTTAAAATAAACTAACCAATCCAAACCATCACATGCCTTAAAGAGACAGACCACTCCTCTTCCTGAAGGACAGGCTAAATATCCCTGGTTCCTTGCAGAGCTGCTGCCCTCAGCCTTGGGTGCTGCTTCTGGAATACATTTTCCCAGTCACTGGCCAATGCCAATAGGCATTGCTCTGGCTCTGTGTGCTTTGCTGCAGGCTCCCACAAGGCAAGAGTCTTGCCTGAAGGAGCTGCTCAGGCTATCCTGGATTTCTGCTACGTCTCCTTCTGATCCAGGACTGAAGTGGGGTCAATACCAAACTGGACTGCTCTGTACACACAGGGACTATTTACAGCACAAAAAAGGGGAAAAGAGGATGGTCAAGCCCCCTCAGTTCCCTGAGAACTGGGTATGGGTACCACCACTAAAAGTGATGTGTTGGCACCATGAAAAGCAGGATGCAATCCAGGACCTTCTCCCTTCCAGGCTCACATCACCACTGAGAGGTGCAGCCATGACTGGAGTAGGAAAATGCCACCAGCCAAAGGAAAGCTTTCGCAGAGCCAGCTTTGCTAAAACTCCCGTGATCCTGCAAGACATGCTGTCTATGGCCAGGCAATACCTCCTGAATACATTAGTTCTGATGGAAATGTTGAGGTCTGATTAACTTTTTCCAGGCATCCATAAGAGAGCCCAGTGGGCTCTCTCTGAAGCCAGGACCTTCATGGCATGTTGTTTTACATCAGCTCAGCAGCCACCCCCACTGCCCCACATGTTCTTCAGCAAAGAGGTCAAAAAGTTTTGGAATCTGGTATTTTATTCTTCCCTATCTGGGCAGAATAAAACACAGAAAAGAGAGATGGCCCTGAAACAGACTTGCAGTGGTTTGGTGTCAGCACCATGTGAGAACCCCAGTTCTTCTGGCTCCAAGGCCTGTTTGCTGTTTGCCATTTGCCATCAGGTTGCAGCATGGCTGGTGATCTGCCAGGGAAAGAAGGAACAGCCTCATGGGAACGTTAGATCTGCTGGAATGATCAGATTGTCTTTGGCTGCACACAAAATGCTGTGTTTTGTCTTGCAGCAAAAATCATTTGTTTCCGTTTCTGTATCTGGTCAAGGCATCTCTAACTTGTATGGTTCAGGAAGATGCTTTTCACACCTAGGAGGAGAGACCATTCCTGACACCCTCGGAAACCTCATAAGCAGACACCCTGGTAAACAGAATCATAGAATCACAGAATATTCATGGTTGGAAAGGACCTCCTAGATCACGAAGTCCAACCATACCCATAACAAAAAAACACCTAAAAAAACCCCCCAAAACCCCCATCTAAATACCTGAATACCCTGATCAAACCATTTCAAAACCACAAAATAACCCCTTACATGGCTGCCACTAAAGCATGTCCTGAAGCACCAGGTCTACCCATTTCTTAAATACCTCCAGGGATGGTGACTCAACCACCTCCCTGGGAAG
>JANIJG010020456.1:137293-166861 GCA_024611175.1 Megaceryle torquata
AAGAATTTCTTCACCATGAGGGTGGTGAGACACTGGAACAGGTTGCCCAGAGAGGTGGTAGAGGCCCCATCCTTGGAAGTTTTTAAGACCAGGCTGGATGGGGCTCTGAGCAACCTGCTCTAGTGGGAGGTGTCCCCGCCATTGGCTGGGGGGTTGGAACAGATGATTTTTAAGGTCCCTTCCAACCCTGACAATTCTATGATTCTATGATTAACTACCTCTTACTGGATTATGGGCGGGTTGTACTGAGAGAGGTATTTCCCCGAATTGCTGCAGAGCATAAGATTAGCTCTCACACTAAAATCAAATTATGTCTTCCAGGAAACAAAGCTCCCAACCTAGAGCAGGCCTTTCCACCCTCTCAAAGTCCAGGCTGTGAATCCTTTTTCATGTTGCAAGCCTAACATGGGCTTGGAAGTGGGGTGTGACACCAAGAGCCATAATTCATGTGTCCTCAATGGCTGTAAGACTAGTTGTTGTTGAACCCCAAAGGTTGAGTCTATACTTGTAAATGAAACGGGTCAGAGCTATTCCCTGATGCCAAGGCCAGTGGGAACAGAAAAACCTGCATCCATCCTACCAAATTCACTGACCCTTCAAAATAGGACAGTTTTACCTAAAATGCTTGCTGGGAATTGTCCCCAGTCCTCAGATTCCCAGTAGTAGGTGGCCCAGGACAATGTCACGCAGGAGGTGATAATACAGAGATAGAGCCAGATAATCTGGAGTGTTGAGGTCTGCTCAGGGTCTCCATATGCAAAATGTTCCCTTTATTCCTGGAGAAGCTGATCCAGGGACTGGCATCATGCCCAACCACAGTCCCCCAGCCTGTGCTGGGGTGAAGGTGCAGGGCAGGCTCAGTCCTGCCTTTGGGATGTGCTCAGGAATGCAGCCACACCACGATGCTCATCGTAAGAGGGTTTTGGTTTTCTCACAGCAAGATGATTCTTGCAGCTCTGGTCATCCAGAACAAAACCGTAATACACTGGAAAAAGGATCTCGGTCTTTCTGCAGGCTTCAGAGCAACCACCACCTATGTTTCCACACTCTGCATGGGTTTGGGGGATGCCCTTCACACTACAGCCTGGAGGGCAGGACTTCAGAGGATGAACATCCAAACTTAAAGTGCAGAGAGATTCTTCACTGAAATCTGCAGTGAATTTTTACAGGCCTATCTTTCCTTTTTCTGGAATAATAAAGCAGCACTGTAGGTTCTGGGGAACATGAAGAGCAAAAGCCTGAGTCAAACAATGGTATGAGGACATCATTGGTGGCAGGACATCCCAAGGGGATTGCAGCAATTTAAGGAAACTGGAGGCGGGGAACAGGGGACCTGGGTAACATCAGGAGCTGGTGGGGTGGTTAAAGACAGCCCAGCAAGAGCCCTCAGATATGCACCCTGTCCACTGAGGGAGTGGGGTCAGTGAAAGAGCTGCACAGGCATCCAGCCACAGACCAAATAGCAAGATGAAGCAAAGGGAAGGAAATCCCCATGGGCTGACTGACAGAGCTTCCTAAGATTGAGCTATCAATAGCAGTTTCTAAATAAACACTTAAATCTCTTTTCTTCATCATGTGCCTTAAAAAAACCCCAACTGGTAACAACCTAACACATTAGAGGGACTAGCATCTCACATTTCTGCACTGTGGGTGTTGAAAGAGCAACCTGGATACCCACCCAGGTTTAGAAATCTCTTGGGCTTTCATAACAGTATCTCTTGGTCCTTGGACTTTGTCTATGGTAATAGCATGAGTTACTACACAAAAGGTTTTAGACACAAATCAGAAAACCAGAGCAAGCAGGTGATTATTTAGAAAGTTGAACATGGTTGAGAAGTTGTCCCTCACTCCAATAATGACACTGAGGGGCTGAAGCATGTCCAGAGAAGGACAACAAAGCTGGGGAAGGGTCTAGAGCACAAGTCTTGTGAGGATTGGATGAGGGACCTGGGGTTGATCAACCTGGAGAAAAGGAGGCTCAGGGGAGACCTCGCTCTTGACAACTCCCTGAAAGGAGGTTGGAACCAGGTGGGGGGTTGGTCTCTTCTCCCAAGGAACAAGTGACAAGACAAGAGGAAACAGCCTTGAGTTTTGCCAGGGGAGGTTTAGGTTGGACATGAGGAAAAATGTCTTCCCCACAAGGGTTGTCAAGGGCTGTCCCAGGCTGCCCAGGGCAGTGGTGGAGTCTCCATCCCTGAAGGGGTTTCAAAGCTGTGGAACTGTGTTGCTGAGGGACATGGTTTAGTGGTGACCTGGCAGTGCTGAATTAACAGTTGGACTTGATGATCTTGAAGGTCTCTTCCAACCAAATAATTTCTATGATTTTAAGCAAACAGGAATGTGAAGACCATTTCCTGCATTTTCTCCATCTTCTTCAGTGACTGTAAGTCAACTAGTTCTGGGAAAATGTCACAGGAAAACTCAGCTTTTTGCAGGATATGCCAGACTTTCTGTGCTTTCCATTTCTCCACAATGGTATTTTACTTTCCTCAGATAGCAAAATGGGATGTCTTTCAATTAAAGATCTGCAAGGCCAAGCTTCCTTCTTGCTCCTCAGGGAGTCATTACAGGGAAGCACTCTAACCGCACAGCATTTTTAGGAGGGGAGATATTTTAATGAGTGAGAAATAGAGACCTGGTAATTGCTAGTGTGTGCTTTCCAGTTTGTCCTAGTGTAGCTGTGATGATCAGTGTGTCTATCACAGGGCTCCTCTGGGCCCTCCCATGATATTGGTGCAGGGCTGACCACATGCAGATTCAGATGCCACCCTGTGACTTTCTCAGCTAGATCTGGGAGACAGCCCATGCCACAGGGCAGGCAGATCTCCTGTATCATCTTTCTGGGACATCTAGTTACTTTTCCCAAGGACTTGAGGCTGTGGTCCATCCATGTCTGGACTTGATACTAGTGGGATCAGCCAGTGTGGGTCTGATGGGATACCCCATCAGTGGGAAAAGATCAGAAGGTGACCACAGTCTGCAGACACCAGCTTTTTCCCAAGACCTGGGTCCTGACAGCAGGGCATACCCACGGAAAGACTGGAGCAGCCCCAGAGCTGGGTGCTCCCAGAAGCAAGCCCAGGACCAGCTGTCTGTCACCTCTTTCCCATGAAAACACAATCCATGCTTACATCCTTTCCCCTCTACATGAGTGGAATTAAACCAATTCAAAGAATCCAAATGGACACTTGTGTAGGCTGAGGAGGAAGGAAGGGAGAGTCTTTTTAATGGCTTTTTTTTTTTTTTTTTTTTTAATAAACATCCGTGAAGTATTATTTTAAAAGCCTGCTTAGGCTTTACATTAGGATAACACCAAACATCACACTAGACCAGATACAGAAGGTGTTTCATATTGATGTACCCCTGCCAAAAAAAAAAAAATTTTGCAGTGTCAGGGTGAAGAGCAACCTTCCTCCTCTGGAGACAGGCCACCACTGCTTCCTACTACCAGTAATGGATGAAAAGTGCCTAAAACATCTTCCCAGAGGGAAGGACAGCATCCCTGCTAGGTCTTTGGTGAGATGCTCTCACCCACAGGCAATGATGTCCCAACCCAATGTCTACACCCTCCACAGCCAGCATTGTGATGAGTTCATCTCTGTTCTATCACATGCTGAACAAGGAGCTTCTCTGCCATCATGAACTTGCTGCTTTTCTGCTTTTTTTCTATATTTTTGGCTATCTTTCTGCAGGCTTTGCTCTACTAAACCTCTCATCACACCAGCAAGGTATCTCTTAGAAGATGACACTCTGTACATGTAAGAGAACAGAGAAACGTACGTGGTCCTAAACAGACAATAAATTGCAGAACTAGGGATTAAACACCAATATCTCCTCTCTCATCAGTCTGGAAAAAAAAAATATTATAAGGTTTCCATGGTGTTTCGAGTGTTTATTGTGCAGTTTGGCAATGACACATAAGGGCTCTGAAAGCCACACACACAGTCTTGCCCTGGTTGTCACGGGGAAGTCCCAATCACACTGTTTTCATGGGTTTTCAAGTGTTTGGGAGACTTTTGCTGCTATTCTAAGAAAGAGTTTTGTGCCTTAGCATGTGATAAAATCCTGTGCACTGGGGTGTGCTCACAGAGAGGGGAAAACAGATCTGTAAGGAATCAGCTTGTTCTAGTTTAAGCAAAGCAGTTGCATGTAGCTGGGTAGAAGTCCCTACCACTGTGCAGAACCACTTGTAATAAAGGCATGGGGCTGGGGCTGCTCTGGTTTGTTTTTCAACTAAAGCATGGAGCAGAAAACATCAAGGGCTGAAGCTCCCACAGAGGGTGAATGTCTTCAGTCAGCTCTTTAATAGCTTTATGAGGTGGAGACGTGCATGCCATCCCTTGAGGAAGTGTGTTGGATGCACAGCTGTGGAACCTGGAAGCCACCTCTGGGGCATACAGGTCATTGGCCATATCCCCAGGGTGTAGGATGGCAACAGGCAGGGCCTGGCAGGGATGGAATACACATGTCCATGGGACCACAATAACTCCCTGGGGCTGCTCACCTTCCCACACCTGTTCCTAACAGGACCACCCCTGGTTTCACTGACCTTAGAAACAGCATGATGCCTGAAAATATGTGCACCTCAAACAACCCAGCAGCAATCACATTTGCAACCCAATGTCCAAGTGGCCTCTCAGGTCTTCCAGATATCACTGTATCCAGGTATAGTTTCATCAGACAAAACCTCTTCATACTGACTACAGTGGATCACACTATGGTCTATGCTTTACTGCCTAGCAAGTCATCGCTCTCAGCCTGCTTCCTCTTTATCTGCAGGTGAGCTGTTGCCATTACCACAGACAGAGTCTTTCCAAAAAAGTTCCTCCTTCTGTAGCAGTCTCCATCAGAGGATCCCAAACTGCTTCTCCATGTCTTTGAATAAGTAGCCCTTCAGCAGAACTGCTCTTCCCAAACTCATGTGTCCAGAATGGAATGCCCAAATAAATGCTGGACTTGAATAGAAGCAGTGGCAGACCTGATTTATCTGCTGTGGTGGACTACAGGAGTTCATACCAGGTACTTCAAAAGGCTCAGGGACCATCAGCCCCAGGAGCATTCCCCAGGAGGACAGTTTTGAGTTATGCCTCTCAACTGCATTTTGACACATGGCAACTAGTTTTTGGAACATGCTTTTTCCCTCTGGAAATATATATAAAAAACTATAAATATAAAAATTGCAGTGCTATGATTTTTGGCCCTTCAGCCACTTCAAACATACAAAACACATTGTGCAATGGTTTTGTGTTTCTGCAAGAACCATTCAAACTCTAGACTTGAAGTTATGTTTTCTGAGGAAGTCATTTAGAAACCGGACAGAGTGACCTAAGTACTTGAAAGCCAAAAAAAAAAAAGATATCTGAGGAAAACATCCTGTGCTCAGTATAATTGTGTGCTTGGGTGACGTGCATGGTCGGGTCAGATCTGCCTTAGGGGTGCTAACAAGTCCTTCAGTATTTTAACATGAAATGTAGAATTGGAAGAGAAGATTTGCTCTCCTTGGCTGTGGGCTACAGCCAGGATAATGCCTGGCAATGACTTTGTCAAAGTTGGTCCCAGGCTGCTGCGATGGCAATCACCCCTGAAAGCCTCCTGCAATGCTGCCCTGACCTGGAAGGACCAGTCAGGGTTGCCCCGCTGAGCTTTCCAAGCAGAAACTCAGCAGTAGGGCATCCATTAGGACCAAAACTGGTCTCCACCAAAATCCCTTACTTCTGCCCTTCTCAGGGTGGGCTCCAAGAAACCTTTAGAAAGCAATAGAATTGAGCAGACATGAGTGGTTTCAGAGCTGCCCACTACCCTGCCTGTGTCTGGTCTGCAAGACTCCCCACTAAAATCTTCCTCTACATCAACTTTCACAGATACCTTTGCTCAGCAAAATCACAGAATCCCAGCATGATGGGGGTTGGAAGGGACCTCTGGAGATATCTCAACCAACCCCTCTGCTGGTTTGCAATCTCTCCAGAGAAGGACACTCCACAACCTCTCTGGGAAGCTTCTTCCAGTGCTGCATACAGAATAGATGTTTACTTGCATCACAGACCCAGAAGCATCCACCACATCTTTCTGTCCACATCACACCCAAATTCTGGATCTTCTCTAAAGGGATTAATGAAGTCTATGCATCAGGATGACTGCACTGGACCTGGTAGAGATCTTAGGTGGTGGTGTGGAGGAACCATCTGCCTGCATGACCCCAGACACCCAACAGCAAAACAAGGAAGATCCAGGTGAACTTACATCAGGTTCAGGCAGTATTGGGAGGCCCAAATCATTGCTTAGGACATATGTTTTCAGTGAATAAATTCAGTCAAGGGCAGCGTTTAAGCCAACTAGGTTCCAGCCCTTTTCTAAAAGGGGCCTTAAAGTCTTCCGGGCTGCTGTGTGCCAAGCTCCAAGACCGATCATTGATTTCCCCTTTTCTCCATCTTTGCTGACTCTGTTACATAGATATTTATCATGGATATCATTAAAAAAAAAAAAAAAATCCATTAATTTTGAGGCTCATAGCTGCTTTCAGATCCCAGAATTGCAGAATCCCATAATGGTAGAGTTGGAAGGCACCTCTGGAGATCATCTCATCCAACCCCCTTGCTCCAGCAGGGTCACCTACAGCAGGTTGTCTAGGATCACATTGTCCAGGCACATTTGGAATCTCTCCAGAGAAGGAGACTCCACAGTCTCTCTGGGCATTCTGGGCCAAGTTCTGGCACCTTCACAGGAAAGACTTTTTTTTCCTTAAGATCTGGATTTGTTTCTTTTGAAGGTTTGCTTTGCACTCTGGGAGTTTCACTGATGAAGTTAAATACTACAGAAGCTGGAAGTTGAACTCACATCACAACATCACTGTCCCACCACTTGCTTTTGGACAGAGACAGCTGTGAATCCAGTGGCACTTGGGATGTAGAGAGCACCCAGAACATCTAACAGATGCATTTGGTAACAGAAATGCTATCAAAGCCTTCTGCAGAAAGCTGAACTCCTCTTTACCAGGCCAAAGCCCAAAGTGGGGGTTATAGGGAGCAGGAGATACTTACCTTGATATTGAGAAATGGGCTCCTGCAGAGTGTTTTCCGTGGCTCTGGGTAGCAGGTCTTTGTAGCAGTACTCGTCATTCTGTCAGGTCTGCTCTGTCCACCTGCCAAAAGAAACCATTCGGAACAATGCTAAGTTGCTCTGCCTGAATTCGCCTTGCTCAGCACAGCAAAATCCTATCGTGCTTTGCAGACACCCACGCAGCAGGCACATGGTCATTGTAGGCAATTATGAATTATTTCTGTTTCTTTTTTATCCTAGTGCTTCACTTCTGTGGCAAAGCAGCATCCAAACCACTAACACAGTGACAGGCCTGAGAGGTTAAAAATTATCAATCAACTTCACTTCAAAGCAACAAAGCAGTGCCTGGACAGGATTCTGGCATTCTCAAATCCCAGCCACACCAGAGGCTAGCTGGGGTTAATGATGTTTGACATAATTAAGAACAATATTGTTTAAAGATTATCTAAGTGAGTGCTTTTAACATCCTTATCAGAGACCTGTTTGATGGGGCAAAGTTCACACGCAGGCAGCTGGCAGGAGATACAAGACTGGGTGGAGCAACTGACAGAGCTGATGGTTGTGATTCCATACAGAGTAATCTCAACAGGATGGAGAAACGGGCATCCAGAGGGACCTCAATGGACTGGAGAAATAGGCATTCAGAGGGACTTTGAAGGGCTGGAGAACGTCATGAATTTCAACCACAAGAAGTGCAAAGCCCTGCCCTTGGGGAGGAAGAACCCAAGGCACCAGCACAGGCTGGAGGCCACCTGGCTCTGCAGAAAAGGACCTGGGGTTTACCACGAGCTGGCAACATTCCCTCATGGCAAGGAAGGCCAGCTGGGCTGCACTGGGAGTAATGTTGTTGTGATCTCCAGAGGTCCTTTCCCAACTCAGCCATTCTATAATCCTGTAACAATCATTTCAATACTCATAGGAGGAAGATAAGCATTTTTCACTCTCCCAATTGCTCTGATCAACCACTTCACATCCTCGAATCACACAAGACATCTTGGCTTCTTTTTGTCTGGTATCAAGCACATGACCAAATCGACCATCTCAACAGATCTCCAGATCTCCCCTAAACCCACTCTGAACTCCAGCCATATGGAACATCATATGGTCTTCATACAGTGCCTGCATCAGGCTCTGGTCTCCACCATTATGATGCAAATCTCCTTGAGCCTTATCCTCCTTCCCATGGTAGTGCAGCTCCACAAAGCCCAGAGCAGCTCCTCTGTTTTGTTTAGAGGCAGTTGAGACCAGGGTCCCTCTGCATTATGTATTTCACTAGATCAAGCTGTCTTAGATTTTTAGGTGTGTTTGCAAAATACAGTGACACTGTAGTTGAAGGTCAATGCTACTGATACAGAGTTGAAGGAAGTCTATAGTCCACCTTTCTAACAATAATTACTGTGCTTATGTTGATTGATACAAAGTTGACAGTCCACCTTCTAACAATAAATACTTTGCTTATGTTGAAAGAGTTTAGTTAGTTAAACTCTTATGGTGTGGTGGGACAAGGAAGAAGCCTTGACATATCATGTACCTGAGCACGATAGACAGAAAAGTTACACCAGAACAAACCAGCCTTGTGTATGCAAGAATGGACAAGGGATGAACTGATCATGCACAGGAATAAGGGTCAACTAGCAAACACAGTGAGGAAGACTATTGACCATCAGAGGACATCAGGCAATTGTGAGGGATTTACTCAGACATGAAAATTCCACCAAGGCAAGACCAAGGTCACCAGCTGTGGCTAAGGTCACATTTCCTGTCCTCATGGGACAAAACTGAGCCACAGAAGTGATTCAAGGGCTGGAACATCTCCCCTGTGAGGCCAGGCTGAGAGAAGAGAAGGCTCTGGGGAGACCTTCTTGTGGCCTTGCAGTACTTAAAGGGCCTATCAGAAAGATACACTGCCTGTTGTGACAGGACAAGGGGTGATGGGTTTAAACTATAAGAAGGGAGATTTAGACTAGAGAGAAGGAAGACGTGCTTTACATGGAGGGTGGTGAGAGCCTGGCCCATGTTGCCCAGAGAGGTGACTGATGCCCCATCCCTGGAAACATTCCAGGTGAGGTTGGCCAGGGCTCTGAGCAACCTGCTCTAGTTGCAGATGTCCCTGCTCCCTGCAGAGGGGTTGAACTAGATGACCTTGAAAGGTCCCTTCTCACGCAAATCATTCCATGATTCTATGATGTAACTGCTTAAAAAATTGTAAGTGTATTGTTATATAATTGTAACAAAAATATTGTAACTGTAATTGTAATTGTCGGGTCCTCATCATCCAGGGCTGATGGTTGCACCAGGACACAGTGTGCACAAGTGTGTGCATGAGATCAAGCAGCTTTGGAGACACTGGCTGGTCAAATTGCCTTCTCAAGAGCAAACCATAGATGTAACTATTGCTGTGCCTAAATGAGGGTGGGTTTGGGGGACTTCCCCACAGGCTCAGAGGCAGGAGCTTCTACCTCCAGGAGCGGGGCTCAGCAAGCTTTTCTCCACCTCTGCTTACATTGGCCCTCCTTTCCTATCTCTCTTTTTCTCCCACAGTGCTTTGGTGTCTCCCCTGGAAGAATCCTTTCACGCTACTTTCCAGCCCCCAACATCCACCAAAATTTAACCACACAAAGAAATGTGAAATCCATGGGAAGATACCATTCCCCTCCCTGTACTGCTGACCTCCCTCCCTTCAGCCCTGCACTTCCTTCTCCCTTCTCCCTTCCCACATCTGCAAAGCAAATAATGCACAGGAGGACAATATCTTTGTTGGGTTTTTAGTGTCCAGACTTCCTGCTCAGGAAGCTGCATTGTTTGGAGGCACATTAAACCCATAAGGCTTTACCTTGCTGTTCAGCACATTCTAATGGATGTCTACATCTTGGCAGCATCCGCAAGCTCTACAGCAAACTGTGTGAGAGGCTCTGTATCATTATTTTGCTTAATTCTATTTCCCCCCCGTGATGAGAGGCAAAGGATCAAGTACCCCAGTGTCCAACAAATTAACGCACAGACAGGTTGATGTAAATTCTAGCAAGAGGAGACTGTCTTAACTGCAGTATTTTTACAACCCTCTAAGTGCAGTGCACAGGAGAGATAAATTCAAGGGGGTGACCTGCATGCCACTGAGTTACAAGCTCCATGAAATCCTCTGCAGAAAGCAATTGCACCCTCAGCCACATATTCAAGTGATGAGATATTGCTACAACAAAATACAGGATGGGATCAATACAGTAAAACTCAATCATAAATTAAAGCAGCCACAAATAGCTCCTCTGAACCTCTGGAGGGTTATACAGTGCAGGAGCAAAAGTATCTGCCTGTCTTTGGTCCACAGCATCCACTACTGCCAGTCTCTGGGAGCAGCACTGTGATGAATTATTTACAGCTACCCAGTTTGCTGCTGAAGCCTCTCGAAAGCTCAGGGGTGACATGGGGTGGGGGAGAAGGGTACCAGGGTAGCAAGGGAGGAAAACAAAAAGGAGTATGAGCCCAGATTTCCAGGGATGGGCATGGACATGGAGCTGATAGCCACTGTAGGCTTAATACCTGTAGAATCATAGAATACCTGAGATTGGAAAAAACCTTTAAGAACATTGAGTCCAACCATTAAACTATACAGTGTTCTTTCCCTGGTTATCTATATTATTGTCTTTGGGAGCCCTCTAGACCAAAGATACACTTGATTTGACCTGCAAACAATCCTGTGGTCTGTAGTACTCTTTTGGTCCCCTTGCCCATTCTTTCCAGGCCTTCCTTTAAATGCGTGCATCCTTTAACCCTCCAGTGTCCAAGAACTTGCTACATCTCAAATTAGTCCAACCTCTTCCATAATTAAAAACAATTTCTTCCCTGCAAGGGTTGTCAAAGCTTGTCCCAGGCTGCCCAGGGCAGTGGTGGAGTCCCCATCCCTGAAAGGGTTTCAAAGCTGTAGAACTGTGGTGCTGAGGTCCATGGTTTAGTGGACTGAAATTTAGTTCAGACTAAAGAGAAGGAAGAAACTGTTGACAACAAGAGTGGTTAGACAGTAGCCCAGGTTGCCCAGAGAGGTGGTCGATGCCCCATCCCTGGAAACATTCCAGGTGAGGTTGGCTGGGGCTCTGAGCAACCCGCTCTAGTTGCAGATGTCCCTGTTCCCTTCAAAGGGGTTGGACTGGATGAGCTTGAAAGGTCCAAACTATTCCATGATTCTGTGATTTTATGATTCTATGATCTCCAGATAGAAAGAAAGATTATTTTTGATTGAAGCAATTTCTCCTAAGTAAGGTCAAGAGGTCTCACTGAATCTGCTCCTCATCAGGAACGAGGAAGAACTGGTGCTGCAGGCTGGGTATGTCAGGGGAAGGAGGGATAAGATACCAAATACCAGAAGATACACCCACAGCAGCATAAGAAGAGAGCAAAAAGAGCAAAACCCCACAGGACTGGTCAGGGGTGACTTGCCTGCTTCAGGTCTGCAGCCCTCAGCTCCCTGGTGGTGCAAGACCACTCCAGCTCCTCAGAAAGAGGATGCACAGTGGGAATTTCTATTCCTGCCTTGCTCCAGACATCCCAGCACATTTTCCATGGTACCCATGGAACATGCAGAGGGTGATCCAAGCCTGCAGGTCCAGGGGTCCCAGCTCCCAAACTGGACTCCATATTTGTGCCTCAGTTTCCCCAAGAATAAGCCAGGGAATAGACACCACATTCCTCAGAATTTTTTGGGGGGGAAACAGCAGGTAAACTGGGACAGGCAAAGGCTGTGGGTTGTGACTGTGGGGGCTGACTGAGCACAGTGGGGGCTGTTCTCCAGCCGTGCTGAGAAGGAAAGGGTGCTGCAAAAAGCCTTCTTTACTCCTCCCTGCAACTTCTGCACTCTGCACCCAGCTGTGCAAAGGAACTTTGTCCAAAACAATAAAGCACAAACTGAAAATCACAGAATGGTTAGGGCTGGAAGGGACCTTTCAAGGTCATCTAGTCCAACACCCCTGCAGCATGTAGGGACATCTGCAACTAGAGCAGGTTGCTCAGAGCCCTGGCCAACCTCACCTGGAATGTTTCCAGGGGTGGAGCGTCAACCACCTCTCTGGGCAACCTGGACCAGGGTCTCAACACACTCAGTGTAAAACATTCCTTCCTTCTCTCTGGTCTAATTCTCCCTCTTTTACTTTAAAACCATCATGCCATGTCCTGTCACAACAGGCCCTGCTAAAAAGACTGTCCCCATCTCTCTGATAGGTGCCTTTATCACCTGAAAGGCCACAAGACCCTAGCACAGTGCCCTTTAAAGCCAGAACTGCACTCTGATGAAGCAGAAAACTGCTTTACATGTCTGCAAGTAAAACTGGATCTCCCATAAAACTGGATCTCCCATAAAACTCAGAGGGACTTTCTGTGCTCAGCACACAAAGGAGTCTAGGGAGATGCACGGATGGCCAAGTTTTACCAAGGATGACCTCTGGGAGATTATGTTTTCAGTACGGTGGCTTCGTGGAGTGGCTCATGCAGCAGGACTCTAACCAGCAGCTACCAAGAAGTGATGGGATTTACTCATATAGCTCAGGGAAGATGATGGATGGATGGTTGGACAATTTTGCAGAGAGCAATGGTGCCTGATGCTGCAGATCCATCAGCTGATATCATTCCTTCAGTTACAGGTGAAGGATTTGTCCTCAGAGCCCTGTTTTTCCACATTACTGTTCTCTGTCACAGCATCTCTTGGGAAGGCAGAGCCTGGCATGACAAGCCCCAGATGTTGTTGGTACAGGTGGCTGAGCTTGGGCATACCAATAAGTCAGTCCCACATCAACTGATGCCATCAGGCTATAATAAAATATTGCCATTAATTACAACCTTCCTTGCCTGACACATCATTGCTCCCTGGAGACTGATCTGCAAAGTGGCAAAGCAGGGCAGCTACAATCTGGGGAGTGACTCCCATATGTCCAGAGCTTGGCCAGGGAATCTCATAAACCTCTGCAGCACAGATTAAGATGCTCCACTTCTCCCCAGGCTGTCCTTTCTTTGATAGCAGGACAGCAGAATTACTCCCCAAACCTCCCAATTTCTTTGGGACTTGCACAGTGGTCCTGGCAGGGATAGCAAAAGACCAGGCTCGATGGCATCAGCATCTTGTCCCATTCCCAAGTATATAAATCTATCACGACACCTTTATTAATAGCAGTGCATCTCCTCTTAGCTGAACATGGCAAAACACACGCTGGGCTCAGCAGAGCTTGAGTAAATAAAGGCGAATGTAACACAGCAAATTAAATCCCAGCAGGGAAGATAAAATGCCAGCAAATATCCCATAACGTGTCTTCCTTATGCTGAATTTCTAGCTAATTTACATTCACTGGCCATGAAACTCCAATAGTGTCAGCGTGTGTACTTAGGAGTGTGTCCATGATAAATGAGAAGCTGGTTTGGAAAACGGGGGTGCAAAGATGCTTTATAAGACAGAGTTAAAATAAACCAGTGTATACACATCAGTCCTTCCTCGGAAGAAGGTTTAGAAATTTAAAAAAGATGCAAAGAAGTGCCCAAAAGCTGTTTCTATCTTGCACCAACTGGGAAAAAGAAAGTGATAACGAGATTGGCCCAGCTCAGAGACTCTTCATAATGAGAAATGCGTCACGGACGACACATCCCAGAAACCTCATGAGAAGCAAAACAAGCTGTTAATGAGAAGTTAAAAAATTAGAAGAAAGATTTAAAAATGGTGTTGAAACCCATGAAATACAATCATAGAATTATAGAATTGTAGAATTCTAGGATGGTTTAGGTTCGAAAGGACCTTAAAGATCATCATGTTCCAACCCCCCCTGACGTGGGCTGGGACACCTCCCACTAGAGCAGGTTGCTCAAAGCTCCATCCAACCTGGCCTTGAAGACTTCCAGTAAGGGGACATCCACAGCTTCTCTGAGCAACCTGCACCAGTGTCTCACCACCCTCAGAATGAAGAATTTCTTCCTAATTTCTAATATAAATCTGCTTTGTTTCAGTTTAAAGCCATTGCCCCTTGTTCTACAGTGCCCTTGTAAAACATCCTTCTCTGGCTTTCTTGTAGTCCCCATGGGTGATGAGGGAAAGACCTGTGTCGTGCTCTGGCATGGGGCAGGACCAGGTATTCTCTGGAGGTCCCTGACACCTCTGACTCCCTTTGACTTCAAAGGGCTGAAGCCCTTGTCTCCAACTTTGTGATGAGGACTCTCAGAGCTCCCTGCCCTGTTCAGCACACCCTGCCAGATTCTGGAGCCTTGTTTGGAGGGGTCCTCACCTGATCCAGCACTGCAAGATGTGGTGAAGGATTTGGAGCTTACCTGGCAGTATGAAAACAGAGATGGGAACTCTCACACCATTTCCCATGAAAAAGGGTAATGTGGAGGTGCTGAGGCTCTGGATACTGTCACGCAGCTGTGGAGTTCACCTGACTCTACATATGCACTGGGGACATCTGCCACTGAATCACCTCCTGGACTATGCTTGCAGTCAACAGAGATAAAACATCACTTTCATGGCCAATCCAACCTGATGTGGCCATGAGAAGTGTGACAGTCAGTTGGTGGATGAAAAGCTGGACATGAGCCAGCAACGTGTTCTCACAGCCCAGCAGCCAATGGCATCCTGGGCTGCAACCAGAGCAGTGTGGGCAGCAGGTTGAGGGAGGAGATTCTGTCCCTCTGCTCTGCCCTGCTCTGGGGAGACACCCCCTGCAGGGCTGGGTCCAGCTCTGGAGTCCTCAGCACAGGAGAGACAGGGACCTGTTGGAGCAGGGCCAGAGGAGGCCACAGCAATGCTGGGAGGGCTGGAACCCCTATGCTGGGAGGCCAGGCTGAGAGAGTTGGGGTTGTTCAGCCCAGAGAAGAGAAAGCTCCAGGAAGACCTTCTTGTCGCCTTTCAGTCATTAAAGGGGCCTATCAGAAAGGTGGTGACAATGTATTTAGCAGGCCCTGTTGTGACAGGACAAGCAGTGATGGTTTTAGGCTAAAAGAGGAAGATTTCGTCTAGAGAGAAGGAAGAAATGCTTTACACTGAGAGTGGTTAGACCCTGGCCCAGGTTGCCCAGAGAGGTGGTTGAAGCCCCATCCCTGGAAACATTCCAGGTGACGTTGTCTGGGGCTCTGAGCAACCTGCCCTAGTTGCAGATGTCCCTGACACCTGCAGGGGGGTTGGATGAGATGACTGGATGAGATGAGCTTGAAAGGTCCCTTCTCACCCAACCATTCCATGATTCTGTAATTCAGTTGCATCCCCAAGGTGTATTTGCTCATGGCAAAGGCAGCAACATATCCAGTCCAGGGGTCTGATGTTAGATGAGATCAGCGGCAGTCACACTTATTCCCAGGGGGTCCCATGGCAGGATAAGAGAGGGTCTCCCCACTGTAAAAAAAAGTGGGTTGCTTTGGGTGGACATTTCTTAGAGAGTGTGCAGTGTCCCTGAAGCTCTGCAGATCAAGGCCAGCAGAGCCAGAAGCACAACAAGACACTGTCCCCATGTGCTGTGGGATGTTGGTGGCAGTTGCCATCATCATACATCCTTGGGAAGAAGACTGTGCCCATCCATAAGGTGAGGTGGCCTCGCCTGCAAGAGGGGAAAGCACCTGAGAGCAGAAGTGTCTCGGAAGGCAGAGGAAATCACAGAATCAGAGGATCACAGAATGGGAGAAAGATTTAGCAAATAAATCATAAATTTTCATCACAGCTATGACTGCAAAGGGTAAGTGAATATTGTAGATGGGTTGGAGAATATGGATTAATCTGAAGAACGTTGCAAGCTCAGCCTTGGGATCACAGAATCCCAGAATCCCAGCATGGTGGGTGTTGGAAGGGACCTCCGGAGATCATTTTGTCCAACCCCCTGATCCAGAAGGGTGACCCACAGCAGGCTGCCCAGGATCACACTGTCCAGGCAGGTTTGGAATCTCTCCAGAGGACGAGACTCCACAGCCTTTCTGGGCCTGGTTCTGGCACCCTCACAGAAAAGAGGCTTCTCCTGTTCAGATGGAACCTCTTGGTTTCCAGTTTGTGCCCATTGCCTCTTGTCCTGTCACCGGGCACCACTGAAAAGATTCTGTCTCTACCCTCTTGACTATCACCCTTTAGATATTGAGAAGCACTGAGCAGATCCCTTCTCTTCTCCATCTAAACAGCCCCATGGCTCTCAGCCTTTCCTCAGCACAGAGATGCTCTACTCCTGGCATCATGTTTTCAGCCCATGCTGGAGACTTTCCAACAGTTCCTTGTCTTTCTTGAACTGGGGAGCCCAGAACTGGATACAATACTCCAAAGGTGGCATCCCTAGGGCAGAGTAGTGGGGGAAGGAATAGCAGACATTACCAGTGAAGGGGATGTTGCAGCTGAGATCTTCAATCTCAGCAACTTAAACATTGAGGCTGTGACTTGCATAATGACATGAATCCTTTGCACGGTTTTGTTTTCAAAGCCATCCCAGGGCTACAGAGCCATCAGGATCTGGTAACCTCAGAGACCACCCCACTTGCCATCTTGCTCCTGTTGCTTCCCAAGGTCTGGTGGTATTCACCTCACTCCATGAAAAAGCAGTGTCTCATTAAACCTCACTGCAGCTCTTGCCCTCGTTTCCCCCCGTGTGAGCTATGGGTTTGTTTGTGCTGGCAGTTGTGCTGTGGGTTCAACTCAAGGACATGTAAGACATTTTCTAGACAGGGATCTCATGGCTTTCCAAGTATTAGTCCTTCTCTGTAAGTTTTTATACAGTGTATTGAGTAAAAAGTCAGCCTCCTCTCCTCTGGACCATGCCAGAAGGTGAGCATACTCTTGTACAGAGGACAGACATGGTGTGTACTACAGAAAAGTGATGTCAGGTGGATTTGCTATTTTAGCACCATCTCCTGTGTGTTTGGCAGGGAAATATTCCCTGCTTCAAGCAACTCAAAACCACAGGATAGGAGTTAAAATGATTAATGAAGTATGAAAAGCCCTTTTCCCAGTGGGGACCTGCCTTTCCGTAGGCTGCAGACAGTGCTGGAGTCTATGAAGAAACATCTGCCAATAGATGTCTGACGGAAGGTGATCCCAAACCCGAGGTCTTTTCCTAATTTGGGGTTTTCTACACTGTAAATACCTTCCTGATTATTTGGGCTTTTTTTCTTACTTACGTTTACTGATGTTTGGGCAGGAGTGAAGACTGAGAAAAAAGATGGGGTTTTTGCAGAGTATTTCTAAAGACTGTCAGGTTTTGCAGTGCCATTAACACAGAGCAGCTGGAGGAAACATGAGAACAAGAAAAAGGCAGCAGCCAAAGGGTCTCCAGCAGCCAACAGATGCAGCTACACTCAATGAGAAAAACTAACTTTTCAAAGGGGAAGCTGTTGCAAAACAAAGAGTAGGAGATGCTGCAAAAGCCTCATGCCTAAGAACGTGCAGCCTGAGTGAAAGCCCCAACAGCTCCCTGAAGCAGAGGCTTCCTGGAGCAAGCCAGATGTTGTTTGCTATATATTAGTTCTAACTTCTAAAAAAAGGCCCAAACCTAGGATTTTCCATCTGCGCACACAATCAGCCCAGGAACATGGACCTGATCCCCCACACTGATGCTGAGTATTGTGTGAGGTGCATCAACACACCAGTTCACTTGCTTCCTACTTACTTATTTCTGAAGGACATTCAAGGGAAGCTCTTTTCTCCCTCCAGACTAACACATAGATTATTATCAAAGAGTCCCCAGATTCTGGGTGGAGATAGTAATTTTTACTTCACCAGGAGCTGGGACTGATCCCAGCCACCCACAGCCGAGAGGGATTGATTGAAGGGTAGGTGCAGAGAAATGCTGCTACAGGGAACTGAGAGTAGAGCTTAGGAGAAGTAAAAAACTTCCTTAGCCAGCAAAAAAAAAAAAAAAAAAAAAAAAAAAAAAGAGATGGGGAGGAGGTGGTTATAAAAATCCAGGAGGAAAAACTGCAAAGAGGAGGGGGAATGACATTATGGGGTAAAGTTGGAACAAGGACAAAGTACTGGAGCAAAGACCCAGCCCTGCGCAGACATCAGGGGCTGGAGCTGGCAAGGGAAAGGGAAGAAACACTGATATTTTGGGCAGCAGGGAGGATTAATTCATGTCACAACTAATTATAACCTCAATTATTTAATATTAATGGATTGCAGAAAGTCTATTATGGAGGGTTGTTGGCGCTTTTCTCTTCGATGCCAAGTTTTTTGACACAATTTGGAACAATCTTCTCCTGCTCACTGTGAGAGCAGGTACAGGCTGGCACACTCAGACAAATCAAGGAAAGCCCAGTGACAAAGGAAATTATTTTCTGGAAGTCACCTAACCTGCATTTGGAGCCATATCTGGCCCTGGCCAAGCTGCCTGTCCACAGTCAGGGCCTGGCTGGCAGCAAGTCCTCTCATGCATCCCTGGGAACAATCTTGACCCAGGGTTTCTCCAGTCATCCACCCACTATCAGTTTCTCCCAGAGGATATTTCAGAGCTGTGCAGTGCCTGAATCATGTTTCAAGCCAGAAATTCCCCACTCAGCAGCGTCTTACACCACTTGTCTCCATTTATTTTTGAAAATTAACCTTTTCAAAGCCTGGCAGCTACCAACAGGTCCCAAGATAGGGAATGAAGCTCCCAAGCCATGCCTCAAATCCACATTTAGCAAGGTAATGGCTCCAGGCACCAAACATTTAGTCCACAGGATGGCTCAATAAAGAGGACATGCAGCAGATTGAGAATAAAGCTGTGCTGAGCTGCTGAGCTCCAGTGAGACCCGCATGGTGAAGACCAGCAACCTTGGGACCCAAACCACGAGCCAGAAACCATAAAGAAAGGTGGATTGGATCTATTTTGCATGGCTGGCAAAAGCAAGGAAGCTGGCAGAATAGGAGGGAAAATGAACAGAAATAAGAGTGTGTTGCAAAGTAACCAAATAATAAACAAACCAGGAGGGCTGGGAGTCAGGAGGGCTCCCACAGCCAGCTCGATGCCCCCATTTAGGAGGGAATTGGCCAAAGCAGAACATAGCTTTGTGTCTGTCCATGCAAACAAGGCGAGGGGCAAACTGTCACTCAGGCAACGTGACTTTTCAACAGCTGCCAACTCTTAATGGCTGCCAGAAACGATGGATGGATGGATGGATGGATGGATGGATGGATGGATGGATGGATGGATGGATGGATGGATGCCACAGCAGGGAGGTGGATGCTCCTTTCTAATGCTTTTCACCTGTCTGGCATCTTTTGCCTGAGCACAAGAACAGTGTAGACCAGTGGAAAAAAAATGCAGTCATGAAATTTCTGCAAATAACTGATAAAAGGCTCTTTGGAGAAGATCGATATGGCTTGGACCACTGGTGAGAAATCAGATCCTGACAGGAGCTTGGATAAAGGATGTTCCATTGCCCACTGGAAATGTACCAGCAACTGCAGGGGAGCTGCACTTCGCTGCCTGAGAAGGATGCTGTATGAGTTTATCATATGCAGCCGGTAGGGTAAAATATAGACATGAGTTTTGATAAGCTCATGAAGCAGCTTAGCTCTGGCTTTTCTATGGCTGGCTATCCTCAGTGCTGCTCATAACCAACCCTAAGTGTCTCTCTTTTTCTGTCTCATTTGTCCTTGTTCTTTCATTTATCCCAACATCCTCAAGTGGCATTTTCATTTTTGCTGTGGACCCGGAGCACTAAGAGAAGCAGTGAAGAGCTCAAAGACTGATCAGGTTGGACACGAAGTAGCAGGACCTGATAGCAGCGTGGTCTGGAGATCCTACTCATTTCCCAGAGCACTGCAGGAGTTCCAGCTGGGAAAAAAGCCCGATAGCACAGCTACAAACGCACACACAGCACAAAAAGGTGCCTCAGATATGTATCCAGGTGAGACAGGAGTGAGGGAGGGATGTGCCTTTATGATACACTAATTGCTCAAAAGCCCCAGAGATGTAGGAGATTCAGGGTGCACCCGTACAGGCACACTGGGCATAACAGGTCTTTTAATTGAGGATAAACCTCCTCTGTAACTGGAGCAGTAACAGTTTACAACCTCTGTAGAGGGATATAAAGCATCCTTGAGTGACCCTGAGTGTGTGTCCTGATGTGTTCCCAAATAAACTTTTGCTCACTCTCCTTATAACCTGGATGTACTGCCAAGGATGGGCAGCCTCACCCCTGGCCAACCAGATCCACAGTGTCTAGAAGCAGAGAGGTGAAACAGCCCCCAGGGTGGAATGTCTCCCCTCATATTGTCCCAGCGAAGGCAGCCCAGTTGTCCCCAAGCCCTACAGAGACACTGAAGCTGAAATCTGAAAGAATCATAGAAACACATAATTATTTTGTTTGGAAAAGACCTTTAAGATCATTGAGTCCAACCATTAACCCAGCACTGTCAGGTCACCACTAAACCATGGCCCTCAGCACTGCAGCTCCACAGCTTTGAAACCCCTCCAGGGATGGGGACTCCACCACTGCCCTGGGCAGCCTGGGACAGCCCTTGACAACCCTTGTGGGGAAAAAATTGTTCCTCATGTCCAACATAAACATCCCCTGGTACAACTTGAGGCTGTTTCTTTGTGTCCTTTCACTTGTTCCTTGGTAGAAGAGACCACCCCCACCTGGCTTCAGCCTCCTTTCAGGGAGTTGTTGAGAGTGAGGTCTCCCCTGAGCCTCCTTTTCTCCAGGCTCAACAACCACAGATCCCTCAGCTACTCCTCTCAACACTTGTGCTCTAGACCGTTTCCCAGCTTTGTTGCCCTTCTCTGGACACACTCCAGACCCTCAGTGTCCTTCCTGGAGTGAGGGCCCCCAAAACTGAACCCAGGATTCAAGGTATGGCCTTACCAGTGCTGAGTACAGGGAGACAATCTCTTTCCTAGTCCTGCTAGAATCAACAAATGTGGCAAACACACGATCACCTGGGCCATGTGAAGCACAGCACCTTCTCCCAGGGTTGAATCTCACCTCTGACTGTTAGAAAAGAAGGGTTTCAGGGAGTACAGGCTGGTCTCACAGCTAACTCTCAGGAGGCTGTGCCCACCTCCAAGGCTTTAAGCACTGGCTTGTTTAAGGGACACACCAGCTCCAAGAACCAGGAGAAACCATGAAGCCTTCTTCACCAGAGACAGGTCCAGCTAAGAAAAAACTCAGCTGGCAAGAGCAGGAGACCACAGCAACCCTGAGCAGCAAATGCACATTAACAAATAAGATCAACCTTGATCACTGGTCTGTTTGCATCTTCACCTAAGCCTGCAGAGCTGCACAAAGGCTTCCCCTGACTCCCTGCCCCGGCGTTAACCCTTTCCTGGTCCCTGACACCAATTTTTCGCAGAGCAAGGAACTCATATCAGCTTTTTGTAACCAACACCCTGACCCTGCTTTGTATCTGTGTGAACCGATTCCTCTCCCCATGCAATGCACTGCTGCAGAAGATTGGGTTTGGACAAAGTTTCTGTGCGGCACCAACACTGTGCCAGCCCAGGTACAGGGCAGGTCCATGCCTGCCTGGCAATCCTCCCCAAGAGCCCACCAAGATCTGGGATGAGAAAAGGCATTGCCATGAAAGAAGAAGGAAAACTGTAAGAGAAACCAACCGTGGCAGCCTCAGGGGGTGGGAAAACTCCCTGTAAAGGGAGAAGTAAGTGGAGCTGCCTTACTAGAAAAAATAAAAGACTCAATTAAATAAGCATAAGCAGAGACGAAGCAGCAAAATACACGTGCACAGAGCTGGCCCAGAGCATCTGTAATCGTTCCATTTTTTGTTGGATTTGTTTTGTTGTTTGTTTTTTTTTTCCTTTAGTTTTTAAAGCCGCTGGAAAAATCCATCTCCTGAGCCAAATGGGTTCATGGAGTCTTGCAAAACAACAAGGGGAAAAGCAGGGTGAGAAACTTCACATGTCCCAAGCCCTAAACCCATCTGGCAGCTCGGAGACAGACCCCAAGTGAGCTCGTTAACAAAGTCATCCTCGGCATCTCCTCGCAGCGAGCAGGTGCTGCCATACTCACAGTTTCAGGACTCTCCCGATCCCGCTGCGCCGGGAGCAAAAGTTTTCCTCTACCAGTGGCTGCTGGAGCCATTCACTTTTACTTCCCAGGCTGGAGGTGGGGATGGGTGTGTGGGGGTGGGGCCTAGCCTGCAATTTCAAAAGCCGGAGCACATTTTAAACAGAACTTTTGCAACTTCTTTCAACGGGATTTTTTTTTTTTTTTTTTCTTCTCCTGAAGCCTCAATCCGAAAATGACAAAGTTGCCCGTGCGGTTTGATGAGACAGGGCTTTGCAAAGTGCTGATACAGTCCCAATCCAAACTGGTCTCTGACTTTGCTCCATCTCCTGGTTCCTGTCCCCTCTCCACTCCATGAAAGAATCCCATCTCTACAGGGCTTTCTTCTTATATTCATTTTCTTATTCTATTTGCTTTATCTTAATTTATTTCTTTAACTTTTGAAGTTGTGAAGTTAGCCTGAGATTTGTGATCCCAATTGTTTATTTTTCAATAACACTCCCCATCTCTTTTTTGCACTAATCACTGAGTCATTTCCATATAAGAACCAGAGGAGTTAATGAACAGGCAGCCCCAGCTAAATCTGTCAAAGGACAACTGGGATTTCTCCTTCTGGGGTTCTTCTGGAGCCCTTGTGTGTTTGGGTTGCATGCAGGTGAACATCAGGGATCTCCTCTCCTTGCTTGGACCTGGGTGGATGCTCTGCCTGGCTGCTGGCATGGCTCCTTCCCAGCCCCACCACACTTAACTGTGTTTTCCTCCTCTATCTCCTCACCCCTGGTTGTTCGTTTTGCTCCGTTTGCTGCCAGCTCAGCTGGGGACAGTGACCCATGTGTGGCCACAGTGACATGGATGGAGCTGGACCTGGCCCCAGACATGTCCATGCTGCAGAGAGATGAGGGAGATAAGGTGCTGCCTGTACTCAGACACCACAAAGAGATGGGTGGGATGAAAGCAGGCAGAGCTACCAACTTGTTCTGGAAATGCATCATCAAAGGAAAACTCAGTTGTCCTTTCTGCATGAGCAGGGTGTAGAGGTTGCTGTACAACCTGCAAGTCACCAGGACCTGCTGCTGAGCATCACTGGTGAGGCAAAGCAAGATGAGGGTTAGCTCATCACAGCCAGGGAGACACCTACAGTATTTGGGGGAAGTAGTGTGAGGATGTTGTCGTCCCCAGCAGGAGCTGGCTGGAGGGGCTGTGTTCAACTGGTGGGCTTGGAAATATGTTTAAGCACCCAGGTGAGGACACTCACCTGACCCACTCCAGCAGCTCTAACCACTCCAGAAGACTCTCTCAGTCACCTTTGCAGGAGGACGTGGTGAAAACATCACCAAATACAGCTGGAGGTATTGCAGGCTCAGGCATGAGGTCCAGAGGAGCCCAGGTTTGGTATAACTCCAGGATTGCTGTGGTCATTGTTGCCTGCCTTGAGATTTTGATAGGTTGGATAGGACAAAGCAAGGCTGGCATATGGTATTGTGTCTGAAAACTGAATGGTGAAAACATTTTACTGCTTTGCTTGATAAACCACGATCTCTGGAGGTAACATTTTCAGAGCCAAATGCCATGAGACTCCATGAGGTGCTGCTCTCTCAGTGGATCATGTACCCTAATCCTGCACACACTTTCGCAGGTTCATCTTATGCTCTCCATAAAAGCCATTTGTGTGCACCTTTTACCCCAAAAAATCCAACCAAAGAGGTTGTTTTATAGCTCTTTGAATATCTGAATTTCAAAAGCTCTGGAGGACTGAGTCCATCTCTTTACCTGCTGCTACCACTTGGCCAAAATGCTGCACCCTGCCCAGGTGATGCTGCCGATCTCTCAGCTGCACTGAACACCAGTGCCCCGGGCTGTCTCAGCTGCAGACTGGTATACAAACCCAGGCAAGGTTTGCCAGGGCAAATTCACAGTTGGACTTCATGATATTGCAGCTTGGGGACCAGGATAGCTGCAAAGTCACATCCAATGAGAATATAAGGTACCAGAGAAGATGGACAGACCTTCAGTGGGTTCCTCATTCTCTTTTCACCCCAAAAGTCACAATAAACTCCCAGATGGAAACTCTGAATGGGATATTTTCCAACTTGGGGAAAGCTGAAAAAGGCATAGCCACATTTTCCTCCTGACATTTCTTGTTGGGGTTTGACAGATGGGACAACCAGTCGTGGGAAAGAGGGCATGCTGGGCAGAGGGACTTGATGTTTCCAGAGGAAAGATTAGCTGCTTTCCCTGCACAAGATCATTAAATAATAATTAAACAACCACTTTATTAGCTCTAGCAGCAGAGATACATTTTGCTAAGTAGGAGACGGACAAATCAGTGCTTTCAAAAACACTCTTCACCCAAGTGACCCTGAGTCGTCCTCCCAAGCAGGGCTGCATCAGACAGATAATGCACTGCAGAGAAAATAAACTTTATCAGCTCTTGTTGGCTCTGCAGTATCTCAGGAAGACATTATTTGATCTAAAAAAAGGTATTATTAATATTTTACAGCTGCATAACTCCTTTCTTTCCAGAGAAGCTCTGCATGTGCACAGACAGTCCTCCAGGATCCACAAAATGTGCTTAATTTGGGGGTGGGAGGTCAGAACTCCTCTTCAGAGGGGAATAACCCTGTGGGTAGAAAAGTGTCTCCGGCTGCAGAGAAGAGGCAGACACCCAAAGTTTCCCAGACGAGGGCGTCATCACCCCCCATTCCTAGAGACGGGCAGGGAAAGGTAGACACACCTTCCAGCAGCACTACCACGGTGTGATGTTGCACGAAAGAAGAGCACCATCTATCGACTTCTCTTCCTCAGCACCTCGTTTCTAGCTGCTGTGAGACGACACGAGTTTTGCAAGCGCATGGGCTGCTGCTCCATCCAGGACTCAAGATGTTTGCCAGAGCACCCTCGAAGGCTGAGGAGCATGGTGTCCTTGGAGCAAAACACACTTATCCCGCTGGTCCAAGCTGCCTACTCGATGGCACAGCACTAGGTTGCAACTCCACGATTGGATAGGCTCTTCCTGCAGCTCCAAAGGCTTTTCTGGGCTCAGATCTGCTTGCCCATCTTTTCCCTTGTAGAATGCAAACAGGTTTCTGCAAAGTATTCAGGTTGTGACAATGCAGGCTGACTGAGCACAGCGGGGGCCACTCCCCGGCTGTGCTGAGAAGGAAAGGGTGCTGCAAAGAGCCTTTTTTATTCCTCCCTGCAACTTCTGCACTCTGCACCCAGATGTGCCCACAAAGGAACTTTGTCCTAAACAATAAAACACAAGCTGAGAATCACAGAATGGTTTGGGTTGAAGGGACCTTTCAAGGTCATCCAGTCAAACCCCCACCCCTGCAGGGAGCAGGGACATCTGCAACTACAGCAGGTTGCTCAGAGCCCCAGCCAACCTCACCTGGAATGTTTCCAGGGATGGGGCATCGACCACCTCTCTGGGCAACCTGGGACAGGGTCTAACCACACTCAGAGAAATTTCTTTCTTCTCTCTAGTCTAATTCTCTCTTTCAGTTTAAAATCATCACCCCTTGTCACAACAGTCCCTGCTAAAAAGTCCATCCCCATCTTTCTGACAGGCCCCTTGAAGTACAGAAAGGCCACAGGAAGGTTTTCCTGGAGCCTTCTCTTCTCCAGGTTGAACAAGACCAACTCTCTCAGCCCATTAGCTATATATGAGTTGATATTGTATCATCTGGGAGAGGGATGCAGGTGAAATACTGTCCCGGGTTGCCCAGAGAGGTAGCAGGTGCCCCATCCCTGGAAACATTCCAGGTGAGGTTGGTTGGGGCTCTGAGCAACCTGCTCTAGTTGCAGATGTCCCTGCTCCGTGCAGGGGGGTTGGACTAAATGACCTTGAAATCTCCCTTCCAACCCAAACCATTCTCTGGTTCTAAAAAAGCCCTTAACTCCTTGGAAAGAAAGTCTTTCTCCTGGTGCATTAGCCCTGTGGCTCCCAGCTCAGAGCTGTCTCCTGCCTGCTGCTGCCACTCTCTGACCAAGAGCCTTCCTGCAATTTTTTCAGCTTTTATGGCACTTCCAAGCCTTTGACCCTTAAACATTTGGACATGCAGACCCTGTGCACATCCCATGTAAGTGAAAAGGATAATTCCTATTGAAACTCAAGCACTAAGAAAGTCACAGTGACTTAAAACCTGAATGGGTGTCATGAAGTGCTTTAATTCCAATCTAATTACAGTCAGTTCGGTGGTGTTAAATCCTCCAGGGGATGTGGTAGAAGGACTATTTTTTTGGAACAATTAAAGCCAGTTTGCAGCAAATGATAACAGCACTTACCTGGTGCAAAGAGATTATAAAATCTCATATGTCTGATTTTATAGATGTCCACAGACAAATAAATTGTCGCTTCCAGCCCTGAAGAGGCCATGTTAGTGAGATTGTATCTGCCCAGGCTCTCCTGGTTACTCCA
The DNA here is from genome assembly GCA_024611175.1 of Megaceryle torquata. Taxonomy (NCBI): domain Eukaryota; kingdom Metazoa; phylum Chordata; class Aves; order Coraciiformes; family Cerylidae; genus Megaceryle; species Megaceryle torquata. The sequence continues at coordinate 163,710 of JANIJG010020456.1, forward strand.
ACTCTGCTCTTGGCCCAGGAGTTACGCTGGGTTTGCAAAGGAGCAGCCCAGTGTCCTGACTGGTGAATGGGACACAACTCCACTTGTGGGGTTGAGGTTGATCCTTTTCTGTATGTGGGTTTAGGGAAAAATAGTCTAGATTAGGGCTAGGAGTTTACATCTGAGCTCTGCTGATATCTTATGGAGGGCCAGCCAAAACCTGAATGCAAATGTTTGGAATTCTGCAGAAGTTGTTTGCAGAGCTGGGATCTAAACTGAGTGGCTGGAGTCCACCAGTGGTAATTAGCCACTTTGCTTCTATGTATTTCGGGGGCTGATTTCTGAATCCCTGCCTTGCCTTTTAACACATGTTGGAGTTGCTCAGAGTTGCCAGTGACTGTGGCACAGATGTCAGTGCAGGCTGAATTCAGAAGAGGAAAGCCAAAGCCAAACCCAGAGGCTGAACTCGTGGTTTCCTTTCCTGTCCCTCAACCACGGGACTTTCCTTCCTGTCCTGAAGAAAGAGGAAATCTCACAGGCTGTGCAAAAGCAGTGAGAATTATCCTTGTTGTTCTGCAGCTGAACTCCATGATTTTGTGTTCCATCCTGAAATTCTTCTCTGGCAGCAGGAGGGAAATTTCATGGCATATATTCAATTGAAATTTCAATTCCTATGAATGGATGGTGCTCTAGAGACGCACAGGAGATTAAATTGTGACAGGGCCAGGTTTCGACACCCACAGCAATAGGTGGGAAGGGGCAGACAGAAATCCCGCCTGGGTAAGGAGGAGGAAAGAAAAAGAAAGGGAAAAACCACGACTTTACTCCATTCAGTTCTTGTGAAACCGCCAGCCTGCTCCCTTGAGCGTAACTATTTTAGGGCAGCGTTGCCCGCAATGTGTGAGATGCCTTCAGTCTCAGAAAACCTTTCAAAATATGAGAATGGTGTTTTTTTCTGAATAACACAGAAGGAATAATGTTTCCTGAAGGATGTGCTTTGACTTGAAAACCTTCCAGCAGGGGATTAACGCTGCACTCAGAGTCTGTCTGAGCTCAGAGCATTTACGTTGCTGCATAATTGCATAAGATGCACTTCTCAGACTGTTTTAAGGCTATTAATGCACTTTGCTCCTCGGGGATGTGGTGTCAGAGAGGCTGCCATAGATGGACAGAGGCCATCATGCTGTTTGTAAGTCAGCTGAAAAAATAAAAAAGAGCTTGCAAGTCATGATCCTTTGCAATTTGGTCCAGATTTCCACCCCCCACTACATCTGAGTGCTGCGTGTTATTTGGGAGACCTAATGGTGTGATGAAAAGGCTAAAACATGAGTTTGCATATAGCAAGAAACATCTCATTTTCTATTTTCTTCCTATGTTTTTATGGAGTACATCATACAAGTTGGAGCAATGTGGAAAAAAAGGTCTTCCCTTGGTCAATATTGTCAGCTCAGTCAGCACTTACACATGATGACCTTTCAGCATGGCTTTAAAATGCAGAAGACACTTGACAAAGCCCTTTGTCCACATAGTCTTTCTGCTGAGGCTGCAGATGGATACTAATTAATGGCATTCATGATGGCAGCAGATTACTGAAGCTTAATGTATGGGAAACAGCCCCCTGACCATGTCCAGTGTTGACAACTTGATCCACACCTAATGGGGAGATAGAATCACAGAATCATTTTAGTTGGAAGAGACCTTTAAGATCACAGAGTCCAACCATTAACCCAGCACTGCCAGGTCACCACTAAACCATGGCCCTCAGCACCACAGCTCCACAGCTTTGAAACCCCCTCCAGGGATGGGGACTCCACCACTGCCCTGGGCAGCCTGGGAGAGCCCTTGACAACCCTTGCAGGGAAGAAATTGTTCCTCATGTCCAACCTAAACCTCCCCTGGCACAACTTGAGGCCATTTCCTCTTTTTCTGTCACTTGTTCCTTGGTAGAAGTGACTGATCTCCACCTGGCTCCAACCTCCTTGCAGGGAGTTGTTGAGAGACAACTTTCTCCAGGCTCAACAAGCCCAGGTCCCTCAAAGATTCAGGTTCTGTCATCTCCTGCCGTTCCCTAGACCCTTCCTGTCCATGCAGGCTTACAATTAGTCTTAATTGATTCTAATGACCTAAATGTCGATAGCAATGCTGTGAGGAGGGTCAGAGCTTCTCCTAAGAAGGCTCTTACTGAAAAGTAATTAGTCACTGAACCAGACTGCACAATGAGCTCCAGGCGGGCACCGCTGGGTGCTTAATAATTCAATGAGTTCCTGCTTCTTGGAAGCCTTTGTAATTTGCGGTTGTTATTGAAGTGAAACTTTGCATTAATTTATGCACAGAAAACCTTAGAACTGTGCCTCTATCAGCTCTCAAAGTTATCTAAATTAGAATTTTTGTCTTTAGTAGATCAGGCTAAATAAATTTCCATGTGAGTGTATGTCATTACAGCCATGGTATATCAGTGAATTCTTCCCATTTTCACCAGTATCCTTTTCCTCTTTTTTTGAAGATCACCTACCAATTGTAATATAACCCCACCAAGCCTAGACCAAGTCACACCTAAAGGGATGAAAAAGAATTGAAGGCAGTTTATAGAATGTAAAATACCTTGGGAAATAAAGCCAGGTGGCACAGACCAGCAAGGAGAAATGTACTGCTTGGGCTAAAGCCATTTTAAAAATCATTTTGATATTACAGAAGTCCATCACAGCCTATCAATGGACTTTCTGATCAGGACAAGGGGTGACAGTTTTAAACTAAGAGAGGGGAGATTTAATCTAGATAGAAGAAAGAAAAGTTTTACAGTGAGGACGGTGAGACATTTACACAGGTTTCCCAAGAGGTGATAGATGCCTCATGTCTGGAAACATTCCAGGTCAGGTAGGATGGAGCTCTGAGCAACCTGCTCTAGTTGAAGATCATAGAATCACAGAATCCCAGCATAGTAGGGGTTGGAAGAGGCCTCTGGAGATCATCTTGTCCAACTCCCCTGCTCCAGCAGGGAACTGGGCAAGATTGCTGGGACAATACTGAAGAGCAGAAGGAGAATGTAGGGGATGCTCCAGCCAGCAAGGGCAGCCATCAGACCTGCAAGGACAGCCATCAGAGGAAGGAAGGAAGGAAGGAAGGAAGGAAGGAAGGAAGGAAGGAAGGAAGGAAGGAAGGAAGGAAGGAAGGAA
>JANIJG010020456.1:167315-179515 GCA_024611175.1 Megaceryle torquata
GGAAGGAAGGAAGGAAGGAAGGAAGGAAGGAAGGAAGGAAGGAAGGAAGGAAGCTCAGGGAGGAGCTGATCTTCTGCTCCATGGTGGCATTGCCAGCCAACACTGCTTAGTGTCTTTTTCACAGCAATGTTCACCAAAGGGTCAAGTGCAGTTGTGAGCGAAGAAGACAGACACAGTGGAGGGGAATAGACAAGAGCAAAAAATGGTGAAAGAGAAGCTCTGGGAGTGCTTAGAGAATCCCAGAGTTTTAAAATTGCTTGGGACTTACTTTCGATGAGTTAAGGACAGGGTCATTTCCAGCACTGGCTTTGGAAATTCACAGTGAGAGGCTGTAAATCTGGAAGAGCACAGAGTGAAAGCAGATGAGAAAACAGGCAGGAGCCACACTAAGCCCTACTGTGCCAGCTGTATGCAGAGATAAGCCAAGTTTAGAGCCAACAATTGCTGGCAGCAAGGAGGGACATCATGGGCAGCGCCACGGTGACTTCAGCAGGCTCCAAAGTCCTCTCCATCAGATCCTTTGCCTGAGTGGGATGACAAAGAAAAGCCTCTAAGTAATAAAATATAACTTTTTTTTTTTTTTTCCCTTGATTTCTAATTGATCATCAAGTCTCACAGCAAAGCTGACATGCTCCACCACTGATCTCACATCAAAGCTCTCTGATCAAGAGAGTCTCCCAACAGCAGGACATTTGGTGACCTCTCTAAGCTCAGCTGCAGCAACATCAGAAAAGCACCTCCCAGGAACAATAGCACCTTCTTATCAGGCCAGATGAATTGGAATTTTCTAAATATGAGAGGAAAATGTCCACATTGGAGCAACTCTCAGTGACTGCAGGAGCAATCAAGAAGAGGACATCAATGTCCAGAAAGACATGAGCCCACCTTGTTCATGAGGTGATCCAGCCCGAAGAATATAACAACTCAACATTTCCACTAGTCAAAACAGTCATTAACTATTTAGCAACCCTGAATTGCTCTTCCACTGACATGCCAGGTCCTTCCTTGAACTTGTGTCAGCTTTATCTTGTAGTATGCCATAGGAGGGAGTTTCATGACAGGATAGTTAGGACCCCGCATTACAAGCCACCTCCCCTTGTTTGCACTGAAGCACTTGCTGGTGGCTTCATTAGATGTCTCTGGAGTCACAGTGCAAAGTCAGGCATTTAGGTTGCCCAAGGAAGTCGTAGATGCCTGTGGTGAATGAGTGATTTAGACCATTTAAAGAATGGCCATCAAAGTATTAGCAAAAGTGATTTTAATATGAACAACGTTTGATGGAAGGCTCATTCTATTACTTACTACCCAGAAGAAACATACAAAGGACAATTGAGTCAGAATCAATTTGGAATGATTTCCACAGAGACTGGAGACACAAAAGGGTAAGAGAGATGCTCCCGTTGAGTCATGAGGTTCAGTGTGGACCTCTCTTGCTTTCCAAAAGCCTGGTGGAGCTTAGATGTGTCTGGATCCAACCTTAGTCCTAGACTTGGTTAATCGCTTATGCCTAATGGAAGGGCTACAAAGGGTAAGGAAAACCTCCCGCTGAGTTACTACACTGATTTGTGGAGGGGGATGAGTCATTATGGATCCCATGCAACTTTGACACAGCAGCAATTTAAGATTTATTAGCACCATACATTAAAACATAAGATGGGGTTGAATTATTTTTGACGATGTTAATCACCAGCCAATTATCAGAGTGATTTAATAAAATGTGCCATAATCAACACAGCGACGTACTTAAAGATTCAAAAATCACAAGGTTCACCTGAGACTTAAAACAAAGTTTCCTAAATCAAATCACACACATACAGGTTAACCCATGATCAAAACCCTTCTCTCCTTGCAAGCTGTAGTAAATTAATTGGCACCAAATGATCTTTCAAACTTTGTGAAATCTAATTGTAATAAATCACTTTGGACTTGAGGATCTTGAAGATCTCTCCCCACGAGAATGATTCTACTTACTGTTCTCCTTTCCCAGCATTTGCCAGCACACAGTCTTTCACCTTTCTTCTTTGGCAGCATCTATCTTGGGAATCCTCACAAAATCTACTCTGCAATCCTCGCAAAATCTTTTATTTGATGTCCTCCTGAAATCTACTCTTTGGAATCTTTGCAAAGTCCAGCCTGAAAGGCATTCCAGCTCAGGAGGAGATACTGAGTCACAGCCAGGAGTGCTCAAAGGGTCTCGCTTAGGATCGTTATTTGTAGGACTGTGAGATGATTGACTTTGGTTGGTATTTTTCCACTCTGGCCCCAATTCTTGTAAGGTAATTCTGGTAATTTTCAGAACAGGCTACGGTTCAGGCAGCAAGAGTTTCAGGTATGGTTAGGGAGTGCCTAATTGTCCTTACTGCACCGCAAACAGGACTAGAAGGTACCAGATGTCCCAATTCACTGTGCTTGTAGACAAAACAAGAACACAATGTTGCCTGGTCCTGACATCATAGCAGTGCTCCATCCCTGGAAACATTCAAGGTCAGGCTGAAAGAGTCTCTGAGCAGCCTAATCTAGTTGCAGAAGTCCCTGATCTCTGCAGGGTGGTCAGACTGAATGACCATGAGCTTGAAAGGTCCCTTCCAACCCAAACCCTTCTGTGACTTTAACATGAGGTTTTCAGGCCATGACAAATCCGTGTCTCACAGTAGGAATTCACCTGACCAAGTGGAGATTTCCACCTCCAGGTAGCTCCTTTGGGCTCAACAGGAAAAAAAAAAAAAAAAAAAAAAGGCAGATGCTCTGAAGATGTGGTGCCCTAACTCATGCAAGCGACTATCCCATTTGGAGGACAAGGCTTGATTGCTGGTAACAAGGGTTTTTCCATCCAATCCTTCCAGGTTCTGCACCATGGATCCAGGGCAGATGTTGAAAACCCTGGTAAGCTTTGATCCACCAAAGCATTTGTCCAAGTCACAGAATCCCAGCATGGTGGGGGTTGCAAGGGATCTCTGGAGGTCATCTCATCCAAACCCCTGCTCCAGCAGGGTCACCCACAGCAGGTTACCCAGGATCACATTGTCCAAGCAGGTTTGGAATCTCTCCAGAGAAGGGGAGTCCACAACCTCATCTTAACCTCCACCCTTAAGCTATAGATCAGCATTGATCAGATCCCCTCTCAGTCTTCTCCAGGCTAAACAGCCCCAGGGCTTTCAGCCTCTCCTCAGCACAGAGATGCTCCAGTCCCCTCAGCATCTTTGGCGCCTCCATTGGACTCTCTCCAGTAGTTCCTTGTCTCTCTTGAAGTAGGCAGGCCAGAACTGGTCCAAATAGTCTAGAGGTGAATTCCCTAGGGCAGAGTAGAGGGGAAGGAAAACCCCTCTCGAGGTCCTAGTCCCTGGGCTAGTCACGGCTGTGCTGATATAATCCCAGATCCTTTCTTGTCTCATAGCACTACACTGGGGAGTATTAAAAGTGTGTCAATTGGTCATAACTCCACTTGCAGGTGAAAACCTGAATACTGTGTACAGACAACGGATTTGCATATGGCTGATGGACACTGTAAGGAGATAAAGCACAAGGGACTTTTATGACTAGGTGGAGGGTATTTACCTGCTGAAAATATGGTGGGAAAATGCAGAGCCATCAGCTGGTAGTTAGCACTGCATCTTGGGATGGAGATGGACAATGAAGGGGATGGATGGATGGATGGATGGATGGATGGATGGACGACCTCTTTTGGCACTGGAAGAGGAGGTGTCTTTGGGTCCTGGGGACACTGGGCCACCCACGCTATGTGCCTATGTGTCAGTGTACCGGGGGGTGGCAGTGTTAGAGCAGAGAAGGAGGATGCTCCTTCCATGTAAATGGAGCCTGCAAAGACCCAGAGTCGAGATGCCCCTGAGCCCTGAGTGTCCTTCACCCCACAGCCTGGCAGGACTCCAGAGTCCTAGAGGTGGGGGTGGATTTTATTTCTGTGCATATCTCTGTGAAAAAGGAGGAAATAAAAAAAATATATAATTAATTTAAACTGACAATTTGTAGCAGGAAAAAACAAGTGGTAATTCTGGTTTCCCCCTGCTCACTGTTTGGTGTGAGCTAGGACTGCGCCACCCACATCTTGAGCAAGTCCCAGGGACATCCTGGCTGCCCTCAAGCCTTAGTTACCCCATCTGCAAAGTCAGGATCACAGAATGGTGGGGGTTGGAGATCATCTCATCCAACCCCCCTGTACCAGCAGGGTCACCTACAGCAGGGTGACCAGGATTGTCTTTTCCAGGAAGATTTGGAATCTCTCCAGAGAAGATGACTTCACAACCTCTCTGGGCAGCCTGGGCCAGGCTCTGGCACCCTCACAGCAAAAAAGTTTTTCCTCCTGTTCAGATGGAATCTCCTGGGTTCCAGTCTGTGCTCATTGCCACTTGTCCTGTCACTGGGCACCACTGACAAGAGTCTGACCCCTTCCTCTTGACCCCCACCCTTAAGTTATTGATCAGCATTGATCAGATCTCCTCTCAGTCTTCTCCAGATTAAACAGTCACAGGTCTCTCAGCCTTTCCTCAGTGCAGAGATGCTCCAGTCCCCTCAGCATCTTCAGAGCCTCCTCAGGACTCTTGTACTGGTTTGCGTGAGAACAGAACTAATTCTGTTCAGTGATTTTACTTTTCAGCTCAGTTCTTCCAACTGCACTGTCTGAAGTTAGCAGCACATTTTCCCAGGCAATGTTTGCTTCTAGCAGTGACAACACCCCACGTTTAGTTAGCAGCAAGGACTGGTGTGAAGACCATTGCTGGATCTTGTGTGCCATGTTGGGGGTGCAGGAAAGTGAAAGGCCACATCTGCAGGGAGAAGCAGACAAGACAGGTGACCCCAAACTGACCAGTGAGGGATTCCAGCCCATATACATCATGTTCAATATAAAACTGAGTTATCACAAGAGTCTTGGCCCCACTTTGCCCTGCTCAGCTTGGCTTGGGTCCTCTTCCAGTTTTCTTCCTTGGCCAACATCCAAGGGGTACTCTGTCCATTCTGCCTTTGATCCTGATCTATGTTTTCCTGAATCCAGTTAACAGAATCCCTGAATCCAGTAACAGAATCCCTGAATCCAGTAACAGAATCCAGCTCCTGAACACAGCTCCCATCTGCTGCTGGGTCCAATCCAGGACTCCCCCGGTGCCAGGTCCACAGCATCAGTGGTGACAGTGTCATAATTGCCATTGGGGAGGGGTTGGGTTCAATACTGGTTTTGTATATGTTTGTACATATTCTATTTCATTATTATTATTATTCTCATTAAAGCTGTTCTGTTTTCCTTTTCTAATCTCTAAGTCTCTCTCCCTTATTCCCTTTCTCTTCCCCTTTGGGAAGGGAGGGGGTTTAACAGAGAACATCTGTTATAGGTCTAAAGGGCCACCCTGACTCTAAACCATGACAACTCTTTCCAGTAGCTCCTTGTCTCTCTTGAACTGGGGAGCCCAGAACTATGCAGTTCTCCAGAGGTGGCCTCCCTAGGGCAGAGTAGAGGGGAAGGAGAACCTCCCTCGACCTGCTGGCCACACTTTTCTTCATGCACCCCAGACCTCGGGGATCTTCCTCTCATGAGGCTGTAGAGACGCAGAGGACCAGCAGGTCAAAGGGCAATTTACAGCCCACAAGTTCCTAGAGATGCAGAAGACCAGCAGCTTGAGTTGATGGACAATAGGTCCATGAGCAGATGGCGAAGGGATGGTGTGACAGTTTTTGCTGGTGGGGTAGTGTGAATGCAATGGAAGGGGCTCTCCCCATTAGCATCTCCACTGCTCTCACAGACAGGGTGACCAGGACCACAATCCAACATGGCTGGGAATCAGCTGTGCTCTTATGTTCTTGGTCAAACACTGGTCATATATTTTTATGAAGACATGTTATTTGAATTTTATTTAAAAAAAAAATCAAATTAAGAGAAAGTTATTTTAGATGGCATCAATGTAGGGAATTTTTACATAAAATAATTATTTGCTGGATTTTTTCTCTTTAAATTTAGTATATATATGACAACAAAAATATTTCCCAGCAACTCATAATGAGGACAATGAAACCACTTGAGCTGCTCTGGGACAGTCACAGGGTACAGCAGTGGTCAAGGACCACCCATGGGACAACAGAAAATGGCTCCAGGATGACTCCTCACATCTGCAGAGCAACCCAAAGACTAACCTCTCTCCATAGACCTAGTCACCACAGCTTCTTGACATGTCAGGGCTGCAAAACACACACACAAACAAAAAACATTTTTAAAATTTTAAGACCTTTAAAACTCCTACTTCATGTTCACTGGGGCCTGTGCAATCTGAGGCTCGGGCTCCCCAAGGTTCCAGTACACTCCAGCACAGGCCATGCAAGCCCTGATTATGCCATCCCCAAATATTAATTATTCTGAAAAACATTTGTAAAACCCCAAAGATCTGCAAGCCACCAAGAGACCAGTTTGGTCTGTTTTCACCAACGTCACCACGTGAGTGTTAAGAATTAGAGTTTCAAAACAAACACGCTTGGAAACACAAATTCTCCCAAATGCTTACAGGGTGTACGTTTAACAGAAGGACCCAGGAGTCTGTCATCAAGGTCACCATATCCACCCAGATGCAATCAGAAATTCAAGTGGGAAATTGCTCCAGAAGGTGTTAGAAAATAGATGAAAACAAGCAGAGTCATTACATGCCCTGCTTGAGTGGAGCATCATCATGGCTTAGTGTTGGTGTTCCATGCTCTTGTGTCCATGCTGCAGGGCCAGATTCTGCCTCCTGCGGAGAGAAAAGGAGACACATGCCCTTGGTCTTCTTGCACTAAGAGGTGCTCCAAGAAAGTGACCATGGAAAACAGATGGAAGACATGAGCATGCAAAGGGAGGACAGTGTAGGAGTGGTAGAAGTCTTCACCTGGCAATTGGCAATTTTTGAAAATTTGCAAAAAATTGTGAGGATTGAGGGAAGGTGAGGGTGGGACATGGCGGGGTTGGGGTCCAGGTAGGGAGAGGAAACCATAGGGAGCATCAGTGAGACTCATGCAATGGTAGACAGTAGAGGAGAAGTAATTCATGAGTTGGAGGAGCAGAGTGTGATGGTGGGAGAATGTTGCTCAGAGAAGTCTGAGGGCAAAGGAAGAGATGAAAAGAAGTATCATATGGATTGCAAGTAATGAATTGATCTGAATTAGCAGGGGCCTTGGCTCTTCTGATATCCCAATGGGTGGTCCTGACTTGGAAGAGAGGGAGCTCCCAGGTGAAAGGATTTGTCCTTCCAGAGACACCAAGGTCTCATTCAGGAAGATCTGGTTGACTTCTGTCTGACAGCTTCTGGATCAAACGTGCTCAGAAAGGGGGGATGGCATGAGGAGGCTGTTGCTCAGTGCAATCATAACATAGGAAAGGGATTTGTCCCTCACTCAAACACTGGAACGGGTTGCTCAGATAGGTCATGAAGTCTCCATCTGTGGAGATAATTCAAAACCACCCAGGAGCCAAAGATCCATGAAAATCACCTATTACAGTGAAAGTTTATTTCAAAGATTCTGTTTAAAAACCATCCAACCCAATCTGGAATTAATCCCACCTCACACTTTACACATTGAGCCAAACTTCAATCCACCTTTCTGTCCTCAGGTTGCCCATAAGCTCTCACCAAGACCTCAGCCATGGCCTACTGACCCCATCTTCCCCAGTCTGAGGATTTAACCCCAGGACATGGGACTCAAGGAATTGGCACTCAAAGCCCACATATATTAATAGAATCATAGAACAGTCCAACCCCTCTGCAGGTAGCGGGGACATCTGCAACTAGAGCAGGTTGCTCAGAGCCCCAGCCAACCTCACCTGGAATACTTCCAGGGATGGGGCATCAACCACCTCTCTGGGCAACCTGGGCCCATGTCTCATCACTCTCAGCATAAAACATTTTTTTCTTCTTTCTAGTCTAAATTGCCCTTTTTTAGTTTAAAACCATCACCCCTTGTCCTGTCACAAAAAGCCCTGCTAAAAAGTCTGTCCCCATCATTGCTGTGGCCTCCTCTGGCCCTGCTCCAACAGGTCCCTGTCTCTCCTGTGCTAAGGACTCCAGAGCTGGACCCAGCACTGCAGGGGGGTCTCCCCAGAGCAGAGCAAAGGGGCAGAATCCCCTCCCTCGACCTGCTGCCCACACTGCTCTGGATGCAGCCCAGGATATGGCTGGTCTGAGCTGCAAGCACACGTTCTTGTTAACCTTGTCCTCCCAGGGATCATCCTGGGCAAAATTACTTTAAGGACACATTGCAGGAGCACCACCAGATCCCACCACCTGGCAGAGCTCTCCAGCTCTTTCATTTATCAAAGACATGACTGCAATTTGGAGGGATAATTAGGTCACAGCAATGGAAATTAGGCTGTTTTGAGGTTTTGTTATGCATCTAGATGCTCCTGAGATGTGAGTGGATCCATTATTCATAAGTTGTTAATATTAATCAAATCTGTATTTTTATGTATAGTGTCCAAGGACATGTCCTGAAGTGCATCAGAACCTATTTCCACAGGACAGGATTTAACACTTTCTAATTGCCATCCAACAGTTTTTACTTGAGATGTTTTAGAGGACCGTAAAGATATTTCTGTAGACATGTGGAGAAAGAGGACATTCGCCTGGGAGGACATTTGGAGACGGATTTTAATTTAGTAGCTATGAATTGCCCTTGGAAGGCAATGTCTCCCTCCACTGACTGTAGAGCCAGGTGGCAATGTCTTCTCATGCCATGTGATTTCCCAGTCCACACAGTCACATACCAGGCTTGACCCAAAAATCCTGGAGAAAGGAGATGGAGCTAGAAAACACACATCAGGATCCTCTGTGGTTGCATTTGGATTGTGCCTACATTTGGGAGAGTTGCTTTTTGGCCCTACCTGAGAACTACTCCTCTGCCTTGGCCATGCACTACATTTTTGGTGTGTGCTTCAGATGGTGTAGAGGGGGAGATGGGGACTTTGCCCCCTTCCAGAGTGCAACCCAGGGATTGGAAAGGAAGTGCCAAAGGAAGGACCAACCCTGAACCATGGGAAGTTCTTCCAGATCTGTGAGGAAAAGATTGGTCTTCCTCCAGTGTTTCTTCCACTGGTAGGGAGGCTCTGCAGGGGGATCTGACCAGGCTGGGTCAATGGGAGCCAAGCCAAACTGAATGCTCAAGGGTTGGATGGGCAAATGTTTTGCTAAGTGACAAAACTGCCTGGATAGCAGGGCCCAAAGTGTGGTGGTGAATGGAGTCCAGCTCGTGGCCAGTCATAGGTGGTGTTCCCCAGGGCTCAGTGCCGGGGTTTGTTCTGTTTAATATCTTTATCAGTGATCTGTATGAGGTGATCAAGGCATCCTCAGTAAATCTGCAGACAACAAAAAGTTGTGAGGGAGTGTAGATATGCTTGAGGGCATGAAGGTTCTGCAGAGGGACCTGGACAGGCTAGATCAATGGGCTGAGGCCAATGGGATGAGGTTCAACAAGGCCAAGGGCTGGGTCCTGCAGCTGGGTGACAACAACCCCCTGCAGCAGTACAGGCTGGGGGACGAGTGCCTGTAAACTGCCTGTCAGAAAAGGACCTAGAGGGGTTGGTAAAGAGGTGGATGAAGATGAGCTGGTGTGTGCCCAGGTGGCCAAAAGGGCCACAAGCATCCTGGATGGGATCAGCACTAGTGTGGCCAGCAGGACTAGGACAGGGTTCGTCCCCTTCAACTGGGCACTGGGGAGGCCACCCCTTATATCTTGGGTTCGGTTTTGGGATCCCCACTCCAGGAAGGACATTGAGGGGCTGGAGCATGTCCAAAGAAAGGGCAATGAAGCTGAAGAAGGGTCTAGAGCACAAGTCTTGTGAGGAGCAGCTGAAGGACCAGGGGTTGTTCATCAGGGGAGATCTTCTTGCTCCGGATGACTCCCTGACAGGAGGTTGGAGCCAGGTCAGTGTTAGTCTCTTCTCCCCAGGAACAAGAGATAGGACAAGAGGAAATGTCCTCAAGTTGTGCCAGGGGAGGTTTAGGGTGGACGTTGGGAAAATCTTCACTGAAAAGGTTGTTAAGTGGTGGAACAGGCAGCCCAGGGAGGTGAGGGAGTCACCAATCCAGGAGGTATTTAAAAGACATACAGACGAATTGCTTAGGGACATGGTTTAGTGGTGGGATTGGCAGTGTTAGCTTAATGGCTGGGCTCAATGAACTTGAAGGTCTTTACCAACCAAAACAATTCTATGACTCTATGATTCTAGGACAAGAGGAAATTGCTTCAAGTTGTGCCAGAGGAGGTTTATGTTGGACATGAGGAACAATTTCTTTCCCACAAAGGTTGTCAAGGCCTGTCCCAGGCTGCCCAGGGCAGTGGTGGAGTCCCCATTCCTGGAGGAGTTTTGAAGCAATGGAGATGTGGTGCTGAGGGACATGGTTTAGTGGTGACCTGGTATTGCTGGGTTAATGGCGGAACTCAGTGCTCTCTAAGGTCACAGAGAGCATCTCTGTGGAGAATCTCTGGGTGGGGAGAAGAGCAGCAAGTTCCAATATGCTCAATATCGGTAGTGGCTTTCCCTGTTGATTCATTGCAGGAGTTTTGTATTTCCCACTAAGGATGACATTAAGGAAGGGGAAGATCTTGTTATAACTTCAAAATGGAAGTGAGTTATTGATGCTATTCTGTTAATACAATGATATTTTTTTAGACTAATTAAGTGTTTCATTTTGATTTACGTTTTTCTCATGGGGGCCAGGATGGAAAAGCACAGTTGTAAAACATGTCAACAGGCTCCAAAGAATGAGAATTTGATCTACTGTGTCTGAAAACAACTTCAAATCAATGCTAATTTTAAGGGCATTACATGCTGGCAATTTTAATTCAATGCAATCCATTACCTTGGGCTTTTTAACAGCATGGTATTGTTCATACAAATTACATCCTCGAAGCCTGCCAGTTTGGAAAAAAATAATAACAAGGAAGAGAAATGGAGAAGGGTGGATTAGATGAGAGGTAGAGAGTAAAGGAAATATCAATTGTATTTAAATCTCAGTGGGGTAGAATGTTTACTTATTTGGAATATTAAATGGATCTCTCCTATATGGTTATGGAGATGACTTTCTGGGTGAAAGGTAAAACTATCTGAAAATTACCAGAGATTTAATAATGTTCGGAAATTGCATAAGACCAGACATTACTCTCAACTACTTGAGGCTAAGCATAAAACATTTCCAGGAGAGCTTTACTTCCCCTCCCTTAAATTGGAATAAGTAAAGGAAGAAAAGGCATAAAAATGTAATTAAGCTTGATTTCTCCTTCTTTTTTTTTTTTTTTAGCATAAACCTAATGAAAACAAGGCTGGGTTTTCCTCTGAATATTATCTTAGTTTTGATTTACCCAATGTTAGGGAAAATGGACAAATTCCGAAGGAATTTGTGCCTAGTCAAGTGCAGCAGCAGTTTCACGGCTTGAATAGAAGATGCTGGAAGTTTCCAAATTGCTGCTTTATTTTGCCGCAGCAAACACGCATATTCCATAGGGGTCGGGCAGAACAGTCCTTTCCAATCTGCGTTAAATCTTTATGAGCCACAAAGGAAGTATTTCTATGGAGAGGAGAGAAAATCTTTGTAACTCAGGAATCTTAAAAACTCATCATGTCAAATAAATGGGAAAGTCCAGCCCTCTCTTTCTTACCCTTCCCAGAGAAATCCAGAAGGTATTCAGAAGTTTCTATGAATAAAGCAACTGTAGAGCAACATTATGTAAAATAAAGATATGTAAGGGCTGTGGGTTGTCACACATTGCATCCTTCTCCATCTGAGCTGAAGCCACTGATGGATACTTAGTCCTAACTTTTTATTCCAGTGTTTTTGAACTTCACAAATCTCTAATACATTTCTAATTCAACATATTCATCAATGTTCAAGATACTCATCCATGACCTGGATGAGGGCACAGAATGCACTGTCGGCAAGTTTGCCAATGATACCAAGCTGGGAGGAGTGGCTGACACACCAACAGGCTCTGCTGCCATTCAGAGAGACCTGGACAGGCTGGAGGGTTGGGCAGGAAGAAATCTGATTAAATTCAACAAGGGCAAGTGTAGAGTCTTGCACCTGGGCAGGAACAACCCCGGGTATCAGTATAGGCTGGGGACTGACCTGCTGGAAGGCAGCGAAGGGGAAAAGGACCTGAGGGTCCTAGTTGATGGGAGGCTGACCATGAGCCAGCAATGTGCTCTTGTGGCCAAGAGGGACAATGCCATTCTGGGG
>JANIJG010020456.1:183438-220831 GCA_024611175.1 Megaceryle torquata
AGCTCCACAGCTTTGAAACCCCTCCAGGGATGGGGACTCCACCACTGCCCTGGGCAGCCTGGGACAGCCCTTGACAAGCCTTGCAGGGAAGAAATTGTTCTTCATGTCCAACCTAAGCCTCCCCTGGTGCAACTTGAGGCCATTTCCTCTTGTCCTGTCACTTGTTCCTTGGGAGAAGAGACCGACTCCCACCTCCTTGCAGGGTGTTGTCAAGAGTGAGAAGGTCCCCCCTGAGCCTCCTTTTCTCCAGGCTAAACACCTCCAGTTCCCTCAGTCACTCCTGATAAGTCACTGAAGGTATTGCCATGGCATCATCTTGGTTGCCTAAAGGTGGCCACCAGACTGAGGCATAGGCTTTTGCTCCAAATTGCAAGGCACCATGGGATCCAGACAGGGAACAAAAGATGCCCGTGTGTTCATTGTGACATGAAAACTCAGCATTGATCCCCTGTTCACAAGAGAGGAGGTCTGCACACATATTAAGAAAGAGGGCTTCCATCAGGGATCTTGTAGATACACTAACAAGCACACCAAGTTCAGATTCAAGAAAAGCTTTTTTTCTGGGATGGAAAAGTCTCTAATGAGTTTTGAGGACTTCCAGGTTTAGACCGTGTTTGAGAATGGGCACCACGGATCATTAATTTTCCCTTGGTCCCTGCTTCTGCAGAATGTAGCCTTTCAGTCCAGGAGACCTAATGTCTCCTTGCGTCACAAAGCTCCATCACTTCTAGCTGTACTAGAGTGGATTTTTCCATTGAAATTCCCTTCTAATAAAGCTCTCAGAAGAAAAAAAAAATCATTTGTAAAGACCAGCAAAATGTTCTTTTTTATTACTCTCACTGTTAAAAGCTTGAGCTGTATTTCCACTTTGAAGTTGCTCATTTGCCACCATAAGATCTCGTTTCATTTCTTCTCTTACACCAGATTCCCATCGCCCACGTAAATTCATTTACAAGATGATAGAACCCTCCCTTATGAAACAAGCGCCCAGAGTCTCTCTCACTCTAATACACATTACCCAAATGTTTAACCATCCTCACGATTTTTCTCTCAACCCTCTTTATATTTTAACATGCTTCTTGAAGGATAATCATAAAAACTCAGTATAATACTCCTGCATCATCATCAAACAGAGATTAGCACTATGTAATGCTTCCAGCATCCGCCGCTCCCCCCCATAAATATATACAGTTTTATTCCTCTCCACAAGTTAACTTGGCAGAGACAAGAGTTCTCGAGAGAAAAAGCTTTAAATGCTAAACATATGAATTTTAGCTACTATTTTGATTGCATGGATTTTTCCAGGTGCCCTGAGGATGGGAAGCAGACAGTGCAGTGCAGCAAGCTGTGCAGAGCCTGGCATGATTCCCTCCATGGATGGGGACTCCACCACTGTCCTGGGCAGCCTTGACCATGCCATGACAACCCATTTGCATTCAAGGGCAAGGTGAGAGCAGGCAGGGTAAAGAGGCTTGCAGACTGTGTTCAGAATAACATTACAGAACATAACTACCAGGATGGGATGCTAAAGTGTTCTCTACTTTCCTCATTCATCACATTTCAACAATAAAATAATTTTGCCTAACAGCTAGAAACCATTTCCAGGTATTACTATTTGTTATCTGCAGCAATAGCATTACACTAATATCCAGAGGGTCATGCAGCTCCCTCTTACCAGACGTTGTATTCCCATAATGCCTGTTCTGCTCCAAACGTTCATCTCAGTTTAATATCGAACAAAAAATAAATAAGAATTACATCAAGCAGAAGAACCTGCAGGCTCTGAGCACCAGTTTTCCAGATGTAGCTGGGTATTTCTGAGCCATGAGATGCAGTTTGCTTATGAATATGAACCCCAAATCCTTCCCATACCCAGCCTGTGTGTTCAGATAGAACATCCAAGCAGCAAATTTCCTCACCTAATACTCATTATTGCTATTAAATTACTTCAGTGCTCCCCAAACCTTCAGGGATGCCAGCCCCCACCCCCCCCTTTCTCTAGCCTCTCCACATCCCAGCAGCTCAGACCACTCTCCTTTTTCCACAGGAACCTTGCAGGAAAATCATTATTTGATCCCCCCTCCCCTCCCAATGAAAGAAAACCAGAAAAATAAAATCAAAATGTGCCCAGTTTTGCATCCAAATAAAAATATACGCACCCCAAGGACCTTCTCAGTGCCCACATCCATCTGATGCTCTCCTACTCCATCGTGAGAGCCCTCTCTCCTTGACTTACTTCTGCTTCTTCATGCCTGAGATGCCCTTCCCATGCAGGTCATGAGCTTATATGTCATGGAAATTACCTATACATGGATACAAAGCAAAGCCAGATTGCTCCAAATGCCATTACAATAATAGCTTTAAATAATATTAAGAGTTTATGTCATTTATTTTGCAATGATAATTCTTTGACCTAAAGTTCTTGGAAAAACAGATACTCTTTTTCCACAGCTCCTTTATGCTTTACCATTGAACACATGAACCTTGAAATGCATTTCTTTCCAATGTTTTTGGGTTTGTTGTGTTTCTTTTTACAAGCTGTGAAGTGAAAGTTCACCTGACCCATCACACTGCTCCATGGAGAAGAAACCCAAGGGTACACCCTCACACATCTTCCTCACCCCAGTAAACAAAATGCACATTCAAAACCTCCAAAGAAACCTCTGAGTGCAACAAGCAACACCCTGTCCCCAGCTGATTTCCCCCCCTCCTTATCCATTAGGGTCAAGCTCTCAGCTGAGCTCCTGTGATAGAATGATTTGAGTTGGAAGGGACCTTTCATGATCATCCAGTCCAACCCCCCTGCAGGGAGCAGGGACATCTATAACTACAGCACATTGCTCAGACCTGGCCAACCTCACCTGGAATATTTCCAGGGGTGGAGCATCGACCACCTCTCTGGGGAGCCTGGGCCAGGGTCTTACATTCTTAATGTCAAAAAATTCTTCTTTCTATTTGGTCTAACCCACCCTCTTTCAGTTTAAAACCATCACCCCTTGTCCTGTCACAACAGGCCCTGCCAAAATGTCTGTCCCCATCTTTCTGACAGGACCCCTTTAAGGACTGAAAGGCTGCAAGAATGTGTCCCTGGAGCCTTCTCTCCTCCAGGCTGAACAACCCCAACTCTCTTGGCCTGGCCTCACAGCACAGGGGTTCCAGCCCTTGGATCATATTCAGGGCTAAGTCATCTCCTCTTCTTTTCCTCCATCTGGGATGGCCTGCACCTGGAAATGTTTGAAGTCGCTAGGGTGACTGGGCTGGATTCTTCTTCTCTCCATAAAGCAGATCAGTTCTGGTCAGCTCACAAGGGACCTTTCTGCAGCATCACAGAAGGGAAATATAAAGCCGTGAGGTTTTCAAGGCTGTTTACAGATTTAAGAGCCAGGGAAATCTGGATTAGAAATGTCATAACATCTGTAGTAGAGTGACACATTTTCAGATTTTATTTATTTATTTAA
Organism: Megaceryle torquata; assembly: GCA_024611175.1. NCBI lineage: Eukaryota > Metazoa > Chordata > Aves > Coraciiformes > Cerylidae > Megaceryle > Megaceryle torquata. The sequence continues at coordinate 186,897 of JANIJG010020456.1, forward strand.
ATAAAATAAAACTGCATGTTGAGAATCTAAATATCTAAAGGGTGGGTGTCAAGAGGTTGGAGTCAGTCTCCTCAGTGGTGCCCAGCGACAGGACAAGGGGCAATGGGCACAAACTGTAACCCAGGAGGTTCCATCTGAACAGGAGGAAAAAATTCTTTGCTGTGAGGTTGCCTGAGCCTGGCCCAGGCTGCTCAGAGAGGCTGTGGATTTTCCTTCTCTGGAGAGATTCCAAACCCTCCTGGACAATGTGATCCTGGGTAACCTGCTGTGGGTGACCTTGGTGGAGCAGGGGTTTGGATGAGATGATCTCCAGAGTTCCCTTCCAACCCCCACCATGCTGGGATTCTGTGTCATCTCCCCGGGGAAGTGGTGGATTCCTCAACATTGGACATTTTGAAGATTCATCTAGACAGGGTGCTAGACCATCTTGTCTAGTCCTTTCTTTTCCCAAGAAAGTTTAGACCAGATAGTACTTGAGGCTCCTTCCAGCTTGGGATTCTATGAATCTATGATCCTATGATTCTGTGAAAAGTGAGTGTCCCGGTAGGCAGAACCACAGTTATGCAGCTTCTCCACTCCATGGAAGAAATCCCAGAATCTGGAGAACAAACTCATTATTTTCTTGGTGATTTAACACCATTTTTCATCATTTGCACCAAGAATGCAACCCTTGGTGACACAGATATCTGTTTTTTCCCCTCTGCTTTCTGCATAGACCATTCTGCTTTTGACAGCATCTCTTCACTCCCAGAGAGCTACATGACATTTGTTGTGTATTTATCATGCTGGGAGTCTGAAAATAGTTGGGGGAACCATTTTTTGTACACAGAATAAGAAAAGCCTCATGGTCTAAACCCCAGGGAGCCTGAGGAACAGCTGGGAAGCCACTCCCAAGTCATGCTTTACTGCAGCTTCCCTGCTTAATGGCTTTCTTCACCATTTCTTCATCGGAATCTTACTGCAAACCCCACCAGGAGCCGGGTGTATTTCAGAGTCTGCCAGTACTTGTGAAACCCTTGGTATTCCCTGCACACCTCTGCTTTGAGATGTCTCCCATCCAAAATCCCAGGGTGGTGACCTGCCCTTTCAGAAAAGGGATGTTGCTGATGAGATGGCTCCTTTCACCTGACCAGGCAAGGAGGGATCAAGAGGGATCCTCTGCCCTACTATATCTGCTAAGAGCCTTCTCCTTCATTGTTCTGCATGAGGCTGGTAGAAGCAGGAGAGACATCGTGCCCTGGAAGATGCTTTCCCCATGAGAGGCTTGTTTCCTGCACTAGGTGTGAGCTGAGCCCTGCACACCCCCAGGGAAGGGAGAAATTGAGGCAGATGTATGTTGTCTCACCATGTACCAAATCCTACATGTCTTCCTGTTAGAAATGGAAAGTCCTCCATGCTTCTCAATATCTAAAGGGCAGGGGTCAAGACGTTGGGGCCAGACTCATCTCAGTGGTGTCCAGCAACAGGACAAGGGGCAACAGGCACAAACTGGAACCCAGGAGGTCCAACCTCAAAATCAGGAAATACTTCTTTCCTGTGAGGGTGCCAGACCCCTGGAACAGGCTGCCCAGAGGGGTTAATCACAGAATCACAGAATCACAGCATCACAGAATATTAGGGGCTGGAAGGGACCTCGAAAAATTGTCTAGTCCAACCCCCCCGCCAGAGCAGGACCACCTAGAGCAGGTCACACAGGAACGTGTCCAGGGGCTTTTAAATTTATCCAGAGAAGGACACTCCAAAACCCCTCTGGGAATAAGCATTGAGAAGATCCCTTCTCAGTCTTCTCTGGTGAAAAGATTCAGGGATTTCAGACTTTCCTCAGCACAGAGATGCTCCAGTCGTCTCAGCATCTTCAGAGCCTGCACTGGACTCTCTCCAGTAGTTCCTTGTCTCTCTTGAACTGGGGAGCTCAGAACTGGATCCAATACTCTTGAAGTGGACTCCCTAGGGCAGAATAGAGGGGGAGAAGAACCTCCCTCTCTATCTGCTGACTACCCTCCTCTTCATGCACTCATCTTACGGACATGACTCCTGCTCCTATTTGCTTTTCCCTCATTGAGTAGCAGAATAATTTCAAGTCTCATCACTGTTCACCCTAGTTCTCTGATGAAAATGTCTGCAAATCTGCCAGCATGTTGTGTTAACCACAGGCTGCTGGGATAGAGGTTGAATAGTTTCTGCTTAGTGTCTCACTCCTTTGTGACTTCATTCAATGCCTCTTTACATCTTGGTGATAAAGACCAATGACCGACAACTCTCTCTGTGTCTTTAGTTACTATTCACCTTACAGTAACCAAATCTAAAATCTACTTCCCAGGTTTGTTTTAATTACACCCACAAAAAACCTTCAGTGATGTTAAAATGCCTCAGTTTCTGTTCAGAAACACAGTTTCCATGTTTTCAAAGGAAATTAGCTTGTTCTGACAGCATTAGGTATCGGATATTATCAACGTGGTTGCTTTCAGAAACACCTTTGTTAGAAAAATAGGGTGTTTGCTTTGATTTGTGAATGCTCTTAGAGCTTGTGAGGACTTTTGTCACTGCAGTCCCTGCTCTCAAAGGAGCTGAGATAAAGTGGTATTTCTGTACAAAGAAGTGTGGATTATTTATAGGAGCAGTCCTGCCTATGCCAGCCTACTGCAATTGCATTCGGTGAAAGAAATAGAGTGACGTTTGGAGATGTTGCCTCCTGATAATAATACTAAGCCTTTAGATGAAGAGAATTACTTACCAACTCCCATGGAGGAAATATAGGTTTATAAACTGCTACAATTTCATGGAATTTACTGAGAAACTGCTGGGGAAGAGGGTAATTTATAATAATAATAATAAAGGGGTGTTTGTTCAATGAAGGAGGGAGATAAGACCCCATGTTTAAAATTACCTAAGCAATAATAATATTTTTGTTAGCCATGCATACATCTGCAACAGCCAAGCCCTTTAGAAAGTTGTCTTTCTGAAAGATCCTTCTGTCTTTCTTCTCCTGGGCAACCTGCTCTAGGTGACCCTGCTTTATCAAGCATCCTTGATTCTGTGAGATAGCACCTTCTCCTCCTCTCTTGTACTACTAAAACACCCAGGTACTACTCAAGACAAAACCCAACATGTCTTCCTCACTCTCACCCCAGCCAGTGCCAAAGCTACCAGCCAGCTTTTTGTAGGGTCAGCTTCTTTTTCACCTCATTGCTTCACCAGACCTGAAGAACTTGGATGCTCTCAGAATCTCACTGTGCACTCACCCCATGGCATCCTGGTGGACAGTAAGTCATTAACAATGAACCAGTAATGGACCCTTATAGCAAAGAAGACCAATTGTCTCCCAGGGTGCTTGAAGAAGAGTGGGGTCAGCAGGTCAAGGAAGGTTCTTCTCCCCATCTACTCTGCCCTAGGGAGGCCACCTCAGGAATACTGGGTCCAGTTCTGGGCTCCCCAATTCAGGAGGGACAAGGAACTACTGGAGAGAGACCAGCAGAGACTCCAAAGATGCTGGGGTGACTGAAGCATCTCTGTGCTGAGGAAAGGCTGAGAGCCCTGGGCTGTTTAGCATGGAGAAGAGAAGGCTGAGAGGGGATCTGATCAATGCTGATCAACAGCTAAAGCATGGGGGTCAAGAGGATGGGGTCAGACTTTTGTCAGTGGTGCCCAGCAACAGGACAAAGCGCAATGGGCACAACCTGGAACCCAGGAGGTTCCATCTGAACAGGAGGAGAAATTTCTTTGCTGTGAGGGTGCCAGAGCCTGGACCAGGCTGTCCAGAGAGGCTGTGGAGTCTCCTTCTCTGGAGATTCCAAACCCTCCTGGACAATGTAATCCTGGGCACCCTGCTGTGTGTGACCCTGGTGGAGCAGGGGGTTTGGATGAGGTGATCTCCAGAGGTCCTTTCCAAACCCCACCATGATGTGATTCTGGGATTCTGTGATTGCTGCTAATGAGCAATATTCTGGTTTTCTTCTGGAGAAGAATAACCCCCCTATTAATCAATTGCTACCAGCAATTAATGTGCTAGATGTACAAAACATAGAAACCAATGCTCTACCCATCCCAAAGCTGGGTAGATCACACCTACAGCAGATTTTCTTTTAACTATGGAGCAGCCTGTGCACAGGTAAACATGCAAAGGGCACTAGCAAGAAATCCTAAAAACCTTATTTCCAGAGGCTGCTGGGTCCCAGGAAAAGCACATGGTGCCTCTCAAGAGTTGGTTCCACTGCTGGACAAGCACCAATTCACTGTATTTCACAGGTGTCCTGGGCAAAATGAAGCAAAACTAAGTAAAATTTCTTTTTGTGGCTTGAAAAACTTCAGTTCAGGGCCAGTTTTTCTCTGAAGTTATCTGTTTACCCTCCTGGTTTCTAGCATCAAGCTGCTGGACACAGGCTGCTCACGTTGATTCCACTCAATCTTCCCTTTGAAGCAGTCCTTGTGGTGCCAAATTTTATGAGCAACAGCATGAGCACATGCAAAAGTCTGCAGCCCACAGAGAGCTGATTTAACGTGAGCAACGTCAGGTAATCCCCCTACCACCAAGAAAAACCCACCTACAACCACGTTCCATCTCTGGATCTCTCTGCTCTTACCCCAGTTACTTGTCATGCTCATTAATCATTCTCTAATGCAGAATTGGTCCATGTTCTTGTGCTTAAGGGACAATAGGGATTAGCTTGAGCAACACCACTTTGGTTTCTTGCAAAGCAGTGACAACAGTAAAGCTCCTGAACACACCCAACTAAGCATGGTGTCATTTGTTCACTTCCAGGAGGTTCCTGGTCTCCAGATCCTTCCCATCAAATATTTGGAGATGGTTCTGATCACAGAGAGCTGCTAAGGGTCAGAAATTATTGCTGTGCTGCAGCCATTATGCTGTACTGGAAGTAGTCCAGTGTTATAGCATAGCCCTTCTCCCCTTTCCATTCAAAGTTAACAACTACAACAAAACCCTGGTGCTACATCTGTTCATTTCCATAGGCAACCTCCTGAACATGGTGAGTTTTAATGATGTGGTAATTTCAGTGGCCATTCTGCTCCATTGGCTGACTGTCTAACACACTACCCTGGGAAAGGGATGACTGATCTGTGCCTGGCTGCAGCTACTCAACTAGGAATGTAGTTCCTCAATGCTATAAAACCCACTTCAACTGCTAAAAAATTGCTTCAAATAGGAGCGAAGATCGTTTTACCTTCTGAAATCATCACCATAAAAGCTTTGATATGGAATATGCATTATGGCTCCAGGAAGACCCTTCAGTACTTCAAGGGGCCTATCAGAAACATGGGGACAGACTTTTGTAGCGGGGCCTGTTGTGACAGGACAAGGGGTGATGGTTTTAAACTAAAAGAGGGAAGGTTTAGACTGGAAAGAAGGAAGACATTTTTGATGCTGAGGGTGTTGAGACCCCGGCCCGGGTTGTCCAGAGAGCTGGTCAATGCCCCATCCCTGGCAACATTCCAGGTGAGGTTGGCTGGGGCTCTGAGCAACCTGCTCTAATTGCAGATATACCCTGCACTGAGAAGGACTAGATGACTTCTGAAGGTCCCTTCTAACAAAACCATTGCATGATTCTAAGATTACTGTTACAAATTGTTTTCTGGTAGCTCATTTCTCTCCCTTATGATCATCTTTAGAATCACAGAATCACAGAATCATTGAGTTGGAAAAGACCTTTAAGACCATCAAGTCCAAGAATTAACCCAGCACTGCCAGGTCATCACTAAACCATGGCCCTCAGCACCACAGCTCCACAGCTTTGAAACCCCTCCAGTGGTGTGAACTTGGCAACCCTTGTGAGGAAGAAATTGTTCCTCATGTTCAACCTAAACCTCTCCTGGTGCAACTTGAGGCCATTTCCTCTTGTCCTGTCGCTTGTTACCTGGAAGAAGAGACTGACCCCTACCTGGCTCCAACCTCCTGTCAGGGAATTGAGAGAAAGAAGGTCTCCCATGAGCCTCCTTTTCTCCAGGCTCAACAACCCCAGCTCCCTCAGCCACTCCTCACAACACTTGTGCTCTAGACCCTGCACCCCTCCCTTACGAGCCTTTTCTTGCTCTGAGCCCTACAAAACAGTACACAAATTTTCCTCTTCTGCTGTGTGAATGCACCAACAACACACCAGTGCAGCAACCACAAGCTCAGCAGTCAAAGAACGAGCTACACAGAAAGCTCTGTTAAATTAGTATAACACACAAAAAGAAATGGCACGAAGGGATCTGCCGTGTGGTGGCAGAGGGATGCTGTTGATCACATTAATGACGACCTCATCTGGTTACTGCTGTAAGAATCCCACATTTTAATCGCCCAGCTCACGTAGTGGCTGTGGGAAGATAAGCAGGGAGCAAGAATATTTTCATCTTTCTTCTTCTAATTTTTACATATATATGCTGATAAGTCTTTTGTCCTGGTGATATCTCATGGAACAAAATGTAACCATTTAATCAGTTCATGTACCAATCAGCACCTATTTGTCATGTAAATCAATACAAGAATCTGCTTTTCCCTTCTACTGTCCTCTTTTCTATTTTTCCACACATGGGGACACATACAAAGTGTACAGCTTATTTCCAATTTTGATGCAGTTGTCTGTAACCAACTGATATTATTTCTATTTTTTCACTCACTTTTATATAGATAAGCCACTCATTTTTTAGCTATATTAATTCATTGCTATATGATTTACAGCTCAATATTTCAATTAAACCATTTTGTTTCCTTTGAGGGACCCAGACCTCAAACTGTGAGACATTCAATCAATTATTTTATTCAATTACTTTTTAAGACCTAGCACCTTGTTTCTGTTTTGGCTGTTCCTTTTTCCTTCACCTTAGGGGAAAAGAACCTTATGCATAGTGAAATATGTGTCTCACAATTTATTGAATATTCATTTTTTTCAAATTCAACATATTATATTGCCAAATCTTTTACAAATAATTTTGAATAATCATATTTTCTTGAAATAGGCCTCTCCTCCCTTTTAAGTAAGAAGGCAAATGACTTTATAAACCATGGGTCTGCCTCCTTAGTGTGCTGTATCACTGGTCCTTGCACACCTGATCTGTGGGTACCAGCCTGGCTTCATATGGGGCTCCCATTATAGTAATACTGGCATTACCTTTGATTATTTTCAGCTATTACTTACTCAGTTCCTAAGGTAGAAGCAGCTCCTGTGCACTTTTGCAGTATCAGCTTAGGGTAAGGGCTGCAGAATCTGATAGCCTGATAGGGGTGAGACTGCTACAAATCCATGTCCCCATTATCCCCACATCCAAAACCTCAATGGGTTTGTTCAGTCTCACCTTTGGTTTCTTGAATATGGAACCTGAGATCTTAATTTTCTGCTCCCCTAGTGCTCGTTTGGAGAAAGAAAAGTCTCAAATGAAATGAAATGAATGACTGAAAAGATTTATCCCACTGTTTCACGCAAAAGTGCCCTTTCCTAGTATCTGTCACTTTATCGTTTCCCTGGTATCAGCCTGCCTTATTCTGCAGATATATATAAACAGTACACGTCTGCGCAGCTTTTCTCAGTGATGATTGTAGGGACCAAAAATGAAATGGCAGAGGGCTAAGTAGAAAACATTGAAATATCCTTTAAATAGTTGAGCATATGAGGTGTAGATCTGTCTCTCAAAAGCAGTATTACAAGTCCAGAATTATTCCTGGTTCAGCAGCTCAAAGATAATTTTGATTTTCACCCAGATTCTGCTCTGGCCATCCACAGCTCTTCAGAGAAGTGGTTGTGGGTTACTTTTCCATTTTTCTTCTTTGTCCCCTCAAAGACTGTGCAAACCAACTTCCGCATCATAACCCTTCATCCTTCATTGCATTTGTCAGCACTGCTGAAATTAAATTAGCTGGAGTTGGAGATGTCTTAAAAATGCATATTCGGTTCTGTAACTTTGCTTTCCTTACAAATACCACAGAAATGGTGCATTTTGCACAACATTGGCTGCACTTAGTCTTACAGAAAACTTACATTTCAGACATGAATACTGGCAGAATTAGTTCACGTGTGGATTTTTTAATGACATTTCTTCCAAGGTACCTGTTCCTTTCCAGACAGAAATGTAGAATTTCTGTCTGGGTGCTGGTGTGGATGCTGAGGGAGAAGATTGAGAAGATTTTCTGTCATCTGCTCTTTATCTGTAATATTGCCAAGGACCAGCAAGAAATGTTACTGGCAGTCTGTCAACCTGTATTTGGAAGGGTCTGAGGTCTGATTTTCTTTCTGAGTCCATAAGACGATACATTCTTGGCAACAGTTCTCTCAAAACAGTTGACAAAAACATCTCTTTTTGCCATCTCCAGAGAGAAGGGTTATGGTCCCCCAAATTAATGTTTTTTTTCTTGAGAAGCCATTCTCCAAACTGAACAGACATCCATAAAAATTAGTAATTACTGCTCAGTATGGTTTGGGTTGTACAAACAAGTGAAGAAAGCTAACCTCAAGCCTGTCTCCCCAGAAGAGAGGAAGATGTTACTTGAAGCAGAGAGGCTGGGAAACTACCTACATGACCACTCAAATTTGAGATGTGAAGGAGCAGAGCTATAGGTCTGTACTACTAAATGGGAGAGGTGATCTGCTGCAGGGTCAGGAGGGTCTACAAGGGAGTTTGGCCAGGCTGGATTGATGAGACAAGACCAGTAAGATGAGGTTCAACAAGGCCAAGGGCTGGGTCCTGACCTTGGGTCACAACAACCCCCTGCAGTGCTCCAGGCTGGGGCAGAGTGGATGGAAACTGCCTGGCAGAAAAGGACCTGGGAGTGTTGGTCAACAGGTGGCTGAAGATGAGCCAGTGTGTGCCCAGGTGGCCAATAAAGCCACCAGCATCCTGGCTTGGATCAGCACTAATGTGACCAGCAAGACTAGGGTAGGGATCGTCCCCCTGGACTGGGCACTGGGGAGGCTGTCCTTCAAATCCTGGGTTCAGTTTTGAGCCCCTCACTCCAAGAAGGACACTGAGGGGCTGAAGAGTGTCCAGAGAAGGGCAGTGAAGCTGGGGAAGTGTCTAGAGCACAAGTCTTGTGAGGAGCAGCTGAGGGAGCTGGGTTTGTTCATCCTGGAGAAAAGGAGGCTCAGGGGAGACCTTCTCGCTCTTGACAACTCTCTGCAAAAAGGATGAAGCCATGTGGAGGTCAGTCTCTTCTACCAAGGAACAAGTGACAGGACAAAAGGAAATGGCCTCGAGTTGCACCAGGGGCGGTTTAAGTTGGATGTGAGGAACAATTTCTTCTGCAAAAGGGCTGTCAAGGGCTGTCCCAGGCTGCCCAGGGCAGTGGTGGAGTCCTCATCCCTGGAGGGGTTTCAAAGCCATGGAGATGTGGTGCTGAGGGCCATGGTTTAGTGGTGACCTGGCAGTGCTGGGTTAGTGTTTGGACTCAATGATCTTATAGGTCTCTTTCAACCTAAATAATTCTATGATTCTGAATCACTTCAGTACGTGCCACTGACACAGGCTGACTGCAGACCGCAGAGCTGATAATCCAGTCTGGACAGGAGAAATAAAGGTGCAACTAAGGGAGTCATGGTCCTATCTAGCAGGAAAACCTGGGATTTTTGAATCACATGAAGGTGACAAATTAATTTGGAACTTATTTGTGAAATATGTTGACACGATAGAAATAGTCAAAGCATTCACAAGTGCAGGGTAACTCCACAAGTTATAAAGACTGCAAAAATGCTTTCTGACTTTGAGATTAAAAATGGCTTGAGAAATTCAAAAAGCACTCCCACTAAGTTGCAAAAAGGCAACCACAACCACCTTTCACCTTCCACACGCTCTCAATTCTTTCCTGAGGTATTTGTAGCACCTCTTCCAACAGGACCATCATCACCTCAGGGATGGATCGGAACTTAACTGCCCTCTGCCAGTGGGACCAGGGGCACCAGCCCATCGCCTTTGCATGAAACAGGTTGAACATTTCCACAGCAGCAGCTTAAGCAGAGTAACAAAATTTTCTTGTGACATAGATTTTATCCAGCCTGTTTCTGCTGTGCCTGCCAATAAACTGTGCTAGTGGAGAAATGCAGGGTCACCTCCCAGTTTCCTTTTTTTTTTTTTTTTTTTTTTTTTTTCCATAAAATATGTCACTGCGACCTGCTGTGGGGTAACCTGGGGGGGCCGGGGGGTTGGGCGAGAGGATCTCCAGAGGTCCCTCCCAACCCCCACCATGCTGGGATTCTGTGATCTATTTATCCCTTGCTATTTAGTCATGTCAGATTATTTATTTTCTCTTATCTCACCACCTTTTTCACTACTCCAGTTCTTCTGGACTTGCCTCACTCCATCAGACTATTCCCAGGGCACGCATATGAACTGCTGATCGATTCCATTATGTGCAGGGGCCAAGAAGCCAGAGCACAGTTCATTGAGACAGTTTATGAGGGATGTCATTCCAAGCTCATCAAAACCCTCTTACGAACATCTTCCCCTCTTCTTAACACAGATCTCCAGCAAAGCTCCCACGCTGAGAGGACAGGACATGATCCTGGCATGTACTTATGAGAGTTCTCCTTCTGCTTTCCCATACATTAGGTGGTTTAACTTGCTGATTAAGAAATAACATGTAGTAACTCAGCAGTGCCAACAAACCCATCATCACCAGACAGCTCACAGCCTCCAAGCTCTTCCCTGACCCTCTTTACTCATTGGTTCTGATACTCACAAAAAGCTATTAGATCTTTCTGCTGTTTATTTCACCAGGCAAACTGCAAGATGCTCAGGCAGTAACAAACAGCAGTGTATATGTCACAGAACTACAGAATCCCAGCATGGTGGGGGTTGGAAGGGACCTCTGGAGAGCATCTCATCCAAACCCCTGCTCCACCAGGGTCACCCAAAGCAGGTTGCCCAGGATCGCATTGTCCAGGAGGGTTTGGAATCTCTCCAGAGAAGGAGACTCCACAGCCTCCCTGGGCAGCCTGGGCCAAGATATGGCACCCTCACAGCAAAGAATTTTTTCCTCCTGTTCAGATGGAATCTCCTGGGTTCCAGTCTGTGCCCCTTGCTGCTTGTCCTGTCACTGGGCACCACTGACAAGAGTCTGGCCCCATCCTCTTGACCCCTGTCCTCTAGCTATTGAAAAGCATTGATCAGATCCCCTCTCAGTCTTCTCCATGCTAAACAGCCCCAGGGCTCTCAGCCTTTCCTCAGCACAGAGATGCCCCAGTCCCCTCAGCATCTTCGGAGCCTACACTGGACTCTCTCCAGTAGTTCCTTGTCCCTCTTGAACTGGGGAGCCCAGAACTGGACACAATACTCCTAAGGTGGCCTCCCTAGGGCAAAGTAGACAGGGAGGAGAACATTCCTCAACCTGATGGCCACACTTTTCTCCATATAACCCAGGAGACCATTGGCCTTCTTGGCTACAAGGGCATATTGCTGGCTCATGGTTAACAACTTGTCCCCAGCACAACCAGGTCCATCTCTGTTGAGCTGCTTCCCAGGAGGTCACCCCCTCCCCTGCAATGGTGCAGGGGGTTATTTCTCCCCAGGTGTAGAACTCAACACTTGCCCTTGTTGAACCTCATGAGGTTCCCCTCCACCCAAGTCTCCAGCCTGTCCAGGTCTCACTGAATGGTGAGATACACCTTTGTGTGTGTGATGCATCATGTATGTCCCGCAACTAACGCACACAGAAAAGAGTTAACTGGAGAAGGTGACAAAAGGCTGACATATCTCTGACCCCATGAAGTGCCACACTGCTACATTCTCACATGCAGCTGGTACTGTCATGGCTTTACTTCCTGGCTTGTTCCATCATCCAGTTCTGGGTTAATGGTTGGATTCAATGATCTTAAAGGTCTTTTCAAGGCAAATGATTCTGTGGTTCTATGACTGTTTTAATATCTTTGATTATTAGAAGCCTGTGAAGGATCATAGAATCATTTAGGTTGGAAACTAACTGGCTTTCTGTCCTTGACTTCACAGCACTTCTGCCTCTTGGCCTCACTTCTTTCTCACTCATTCCTGTGCCCACAGCCCTGAGTTAGCCCCAAGCAAAGACTTTAGACATCACAGCCTGAGTCTGAACCCTCCATATCACCCAGAATGTCCTACCACCTCTCCAAGCACCTCAGGAGCCCAGGAAACTGCCCTACAAAGCCACCCAAAGCAATTCTATTTATCTCTGACAAATTCTGACACTGACAGCATGCTGAAAAGTGAGGGGAAAAAAAAACCCCCACAATGTTAGAAAAGAAATGCTGCGCAGATGAAAAGATTCACGTTCGTATGTATTTCTGTAAAAACAAGTCGTGTTTCAAATTACTCCAGAGCCACCTCAGAAGCTGTAGGCTGCCACCTTGCAGTGTTACAGCAAATAGACCCAGCTTGCCTCACATGACCACGCACGCCACCCGAAACCCGGCCAAGAGGCAGGAAAAGTACAATAACCTGGAATAAACTCCCAATTATCACCAAGCTCCTGAAGCGTGACTGTTAGAGGTGGTGAACCACAGCTGGATGTGCAGCTTTGGACTCATGTTTCCCGCAGCATTGCCCTGCCTGCTCAAGGCTTGGACATGTGGATGCTTTGTAGGGTAGAAAACTGGCTGGATGGCCAGGCCCAGAGAGTGGTGAGAATGGAGCTAACTCCAGTTGGCAGCTGGTCACCAGTGGTGTTCCCCAGGGCTCAGTGCTGGGGCCTGTTCTCTTTAATATCTTTATCAGAGGTCTGGACAAGGGTGTTGAGGCACCCTCGGTGAGTTTGCAGGTGACACCAAGTTATGTGGAAGTGTTGATCTGCTGGAAGGTCAGGAGGCTCTGCAGAGGTTACTGGCCAGGCTGGATTGACGGGCCAGGGACAGTGGGATGAGGTCCAACAAGACCAAGGGCTGGGTCCTTCACCTGGGTTGGGGCAACCCCTGGTATCAATCCAGGCTGGGGGTGAAGGGATGGAGAGCAGCCCTGCGGAGAAGGACTTGGCAGTGCTGGGGAGTGAAAAGCTGGACATGAGCTGTCAACGTGCACTCTCAGCCCAGAAGCCAATGGCATCCTGGGCTGCATCCAGAGCAGTGTGGGCAGCAAGACAAGGGAGGGGATTCTGCCCCTCTGCTCTGCTCTGGTGAGACCCCCCCTGCAGGGCTGGGTCCAGCTCTGGAGTCCTCAGCACAGAAGAGACAGGGACCTGTTGGAGCAGGGCCAGAGGAGGCCACAGCAATGCTGGGAGGGCTGGAACCCCTCTGCTGGGAGGCCAGGCTGAGAGAGTTGGGCTTGTTCAGCCTGGAGAAGGCTCCAGAGACGTTCTTGTGTTCTTTCAGTCCTTCAAGGGGCCTGTCAGAAAGATGGGGACAGAGTTTTGTAGCAGGGCCTGTTGTGACAGAAAAAGGGGTGATGGCTTTAAACTAAAGGAGGGAGATTCACACTAGAGAAGAGGAAATGCTTTACAATGAGAGTGGTGAGACCCTGGCCCACATTGCCCAGAGAGGTGGTTGATGTCCCACCCCTGGCAACATTCCAGGTGTGGTTGGCTGGGGCTCTGAGCAACCTGCTCTAGTTGCAGATGTCCCTGGCAATGACAGGGAGGTTGGACTAGGTGACCTTCAAAGGTCCCTCCCCACCCAAACCATTCCATGATTTCATTATTATTACCAGCACTATACTTACAAATCCACACAGAAGCCTGCATTCTTACCACCATTTTCACGTTCTTTTTTGTTACAATACAATGCCTGGTTGAAGACAATACTACAAGGTGACCTGACCACGCTCCCCCTACCTCCCACTACCACAACACGCCACTCACGAATGACCCGCGGCCTGGAGCCTTCGATCACTGCCTCCCCACCAAGGGTTTCCTCAAAGGAATAAAGCAGTTCCCCTTCCCCGCAACCTTTTCCCCTCAGGGAGGCGACAACAACCCACGCTCCCCTCACACCCGCCAGCACCGCCCGGTTTAAACCGGCCTCGACCGGTTTGGGGACGCCACTTCCCCACCCACGGCCCGCGCTCGCCCCGTGCTCGTCACTGCAGCGCGCCGCCGCGTGACGTCACGGTCGCGCCGGGCGAACGGCGGTTGCTATGGAGGCGGAGGAGGAGGCGGCGGATGAGTGGTTGCTGCAGTCCTTGCGCCTGTGAGGGAACCCTCAGCCCCCCAGCCCCGGCCTGGCCTCGGTTCCCCCGGCCCCGCCAACCTCCTCTCCCCGCCTCCCTCCTTCCTTCTTCCCGCCTCCCTCCTTCCTTCTCCCCGCAGGTACGAGGAGCTGCACGCCTTCGAGCTCCAGGCGCCCACCCGCCTGATCGAATGGGCCCCGGGGAACCGTGAGATGGGGCTCCCGCCGGGGGAAGCGGTCGGATTGAGGGGGCTGGGCTGAGACAGGGCATCGGAGGAATGCAGGGGTCCAACGGGCTGGTTTGGGGACGTGGGGGAAGGGTAAACGGCTGCTGGGCAGGGTGCAGAAGTTGGGGCATGGAGTCAGGCCGGGGCTACGGGCTAGGGAAAGTGGCTGCGGGGTTGAGGGGCAAGGGAGAAGGGAGGTCATGCGGTCGGGCTGGGGCCGCGTGGATAGGGAAAATGGCCATGGGCAGGAGGGAGTCATAAGGTTGGGTCAGGCTGCAGCTATGGGGGAAAGGAAAATGGCCACCGTCTCAGCAAAGAGAGGCTCTGGGGTCAGGCTGGGTCAGGACTTCAGAGAGGAAGCCAAAGTGAAGGGCAAGGACCCCAGAAGTGGGGCCAAGTGGCTGAGGCTCAGCCTGAGCTAAAGTTTTTGATCTGGGTTCAGGATGGACCATGTCATAACTTAGAGGTCTGGCTCAAGGAAGGTGGGCTGGGCAGGGAGGCATCACTCACCACGTTCTTCATCCCTCATCATGTTCTCACCACCTGCTTATTCATGCCCATTCCCAAGGTATCTGTGTAGCTGGCTATGGACAGTCTGGTGGGAATGAGATCCTGCAGTTGCTCCCACCACCAACGTTGCAGGTGAAGGAGACCCAGGTGGGTGTCGCACTCAAGGTGGCACCAGACCTCTCTGTCCTCTTTGGCCTGGTGCCTTCCCAGCACTGCCAGGTCACCACTAAACCATATCCCTCAGCATGACATCTCCATGGCTTGGAAAACCCTTCCAGGGATGGGGACCCTGCTACCCTGGACAGCTTGGTTCAGGCTTTGACAGCCAATAAGGTTGTAAACAAGAAGAATAGACTTGCTGAGATGCCCAAGTGTTGGGGGCCCCAGGGCTGAACAGAGAGGTTGATCCTTTGGTGGGTGATCTCTGTACTAAAGTAGAAGGTGGTGTTTGGTCAGTGGGTGAGCAAAAAGCTCTTGAACCAGATGGAACCCCAGAAGAGATCTTGGCAGGAGCTTTCTCCAGACCTTTTTTTCCTCTGTTTTGGGATACTTCCATCTTATGTCCTGTCAAAATAGGCATTACGGAACAGGCAAGAGCTTTACCAAGAGAAAGTGTCTTTCTTGTTTCTGTTTTTTTTTGTTTTTTTTTTTTTTTTTTTTTTTTTTGTGTGTGGTAAATGACCACACCGAATTCTGCTCCATTAAGTGTGAAGAGGCTTTGTGAAGGATCTAGTAGAGAATGAGTCTTGTGAGGAGCAGCTGAGGGACCTGGGGTTGCTCAGCCTGAAGAAGAGGATTGGGGGAGACCTCGCTTTCAACAACTCCCTGCAAGGAGATTGGAGTCAAGTGGGGTTGGTTTATTCTCCCAAGGAACAAGCAATAGGTCAAGAGGAAACAGCCTCAAGTTGCACCAGAGGAAGTTTAGGTTGGATATCAGGAGCAATTTCTTCCCTGCAAGGGTTGTCAGGGGCTGTCCCAGGCTGCCCAGGGCAGTGGTGGAGTCCCCATCCCTGGAGGGGTTTCAAAGCCGTGAAGATGTGGTGCTGACTGACATGGTTTAGTGGTGACCTGGCAGTGCTGGGTTAGCGGTTGGACTCAATGACCTTAAAGGTCTATTCCAACCAAAACATGATTCTAAGAAATTGTTGCCTCTGATTTCTAGGGCCTATTTTCAGAGAGAGATTTCAAGGTGGAATGTGGTGGATTTTCAAACCGCCCAGTGTACAGCCTGAAGTATGTTCCGAACACCAGGTATGGCCACGATGTACTTCCGGGGTATGTCAGAGATGGAGAAGAAGCTTGTCTACTGAGAGCAAGCTCCTTTTCATCACTTGCTTCCCAATCTAACTGGTCGGTCGTCCCAGACCTGAGTTCTTACAGGGAATTCCTGGCCAGTTGTCCTCCCAGAACTTTATCTTGGCCTTCAGAGGGGAGTCCTCCATCAGGGTGCTCAGCAAAACAGAATGCACCATGCTGCTGCTGCACTGAAAGCTGCAGCAGTGTGTTTTGTGAGGCACCTGGAAAAAGTTTCTGCTGAAGAACTGGAATCCTCAGCTTCATCCAGAAGCAAGCCTCCAGAGCTGTTCACGTTGATGCTGGCTCACCAAGGATCCCTCTCTACCCCATCTCTGAGCAACCAGAGCCTGTGTAGCTTCCTTGCTCTGCCTTTTCCATCCCTTCTTTCCGCATTTGGTGCTGTGCAGAGGTGCTCAGCAGGTAGAGCGGGATACTCGTGGCTGCTGCCACTGCTCTGGGGCTCCCTGTCTGTTCAGTTTTGTAAGGTTTTATTCTTGTTGAGGATTGTAGACCCAGCAAACACACTTCCCTCTGGCTGATTCATTTCACTCATTTAGTTCCCTCCTCCTACACAAGCCCCCGCTGCTACTCTGGGGCTTTGTGCATGTTCTTAGTCTAACCCTTCTTAAAAATGTGCTACTTCAGTGCCATTGCCTGGGACTGTGTTCGCCTGAGCTGTGCAGAGCACCCTGGCATGAGGAGTTTTGAGATGATGGTCGTTATGGCCTCTTCTCCTGCTCCAAGCAGAGGCACGAGTCATCAAATCAGAATTGTTCTGGTTGGAAAAGAGTAAGATCATCGCGTCCAACCACTAACCCAGCACTGCCAGGTCACCTCTAAACCATGTCCCTCAGCACCATGGCTCCAGGGATGAGGACTCCACCACCTCTCTCAGCAGCCTGGTCCAGGCCTTGACAACCCTTGCAGGGAAGTTGCTCCTTGTGTTCAACCTAAACCTCCCTTGGTGCAACTTGAGGATGATTCCTCTTGTCCTATCACTTGTTCCTTGGGAAAAGAGACCAACTCCCATCTGGCTCCAACCTCCTTGCAGGGAGTTGTCGAGAGCAAGAAGGTCTCCCCTGAGCCTCCTTTCCTTCAGACTCAACAACACCAGGTCCCTCAGCCACTCATTACAAGACTTGTGCTCTAGACCCTTTCCCACCTTCGTTGCCCTTGTCAAGCCATGCTGCAGCCCCTCAGTGTCCTTGGAGTGAAGAGCAATAAGCTCTTGATCACCCACCTGGATCTGTTCCTGTGTGGCATGCCTTAGGTGTTCTTTTATTGGCAGGGGTGTTGGACTCAATGATCCCTGGAGGTCCCTTCCAACCCCTGCCATTCTATGATTTTATGACAAGGAGGAGCACAAAGAGGAGTAGCAGAACAGTTTGTCCCAGGACAGGGAAAAAGGCTTTTCTCTGCTCCTGAAGAGTTTTGGGGGGTTCTTTTTGTTTCCTCAGCCTGCTGGTGACGAGTGGCCCACCAGACAGCTCACTCCAGGTCTGGCAGGTGTCAGCAGAGGACTCAGGTAAGGGAACATGTTTCTGATCTTGAGTAGTTTCTCAATGTAGTCTTGTTGTCAAACATCTCTAACTTCCCCTTCTTCCTGAATGTAAACGAAGGAGAGGAGTTCAAGTGCCAATCAGTGGACCTTTCAGAGACTGCCCTTGTGTGACAGGGGTGGATATGGGCACAAAACAAGTGTCTACATGAATTCTGGTGGCCTGGCAAGATGTGGACTTGATGATACAAACCTCATAAAGAAATTAGTAGGTTTAAGCCTGTCAGAGTGGCTTTTGTATGACTAAGACGTCACAAAAAAAACCCTCCCTAATCATATCACGGAATCCCAGCATAGTGAGGTTGAAAGGGACCTCTGGAGATCATCTCATCCAACCCCCCTGCTCCAGCAGGGTCACCTACACCAGGCTGCCCAGGATCGCATTGTCCAGGTGGGTTTGGAATCTCTCCAGAGGAGGAGACTCCACAACTTCTCTGGGCTGCCTGGGCCAGGCTCTGGCACGCTCACAGCAAAGAATTTTTTCCTCCTGTTCAGATGGAACCTCCTGGGTTCCAGTCGGTGCCCATTGCCCCTTGTCCTGTCACTGGGCACCACTGACAAGATTCTGGCCCCATCCTCTTGACCCCCACCCTTTAGATATTGAGAAGCATTGATCAGATCCCCTCTCAGCCTTCTTCAAGCTAAACAGCCCCAGGGCTCTCAGCCTCTCCTCAGCACAGAGATGCTCCAGTCCCCTCAGCATCTTTGGAGCCTGCACTGGACTCTCTCCAGTAGTTCCTTGTCTCTCCTGAAGTGAGGAGCCCAAAACTGGACCAAAGACTTCCAAGGAGGCCTCCCTAGGGTAGAGTAGAGGGGTAGGAGAACCTCCCTCGACCTGCTGGCCACACTCTTTTTCATGCACCCCAGGAGACCATTGGTCTTCTTGTCTACAAGAGCATATACACTTGGCATAATGTTCCCTTAACTCCAAGGGTTAGGAACAAAGAGCTCTATACATCACCTCTCGGGATGGATCATGAACCACCTCAGTTCTCCAAGCCTGTTATCTGCCCACTTCTAAAAAGCATTGTCTGTTCTCACGAAAAATGTTGAAACCACCAGAAAGGAAGCACAAAATATTATTAGACATTTTGTTCTTCTTAACAGAAAATAAACATCCTAAGCCCCAACTTTCCATGAATTTTGCTGGATTTTAAATGGCTTGTGGTCCATCCTTATTGGCTGTGTTGGAATTGAGTGGGTTTATTCTGGGGAGGGAGTTAGTCAGGACTGGATTTCTTACTGGTTTAGTTGGTGGCTTTTAGTTTTGCAAGCTTTGTGAAACAGCTTCATTGTGTGGATTACTTGATTCCTGATGTGGTTTACAGCTGCTTCCATCTCTTTCAAACAGACCTTATTAAGTGTGTAAGTGCCATACCTACAGAAAATGGCACCGGCCAACCTTGGGCT
Organism: Megaceryle torquata; assembly: GCA_024611175.1. Taxonomy (NCBI): domain Eukaryota; kingdom Metazoa; phylum Chordata; class Aves; order Coraciiformes; family Cerylidae; genus Megaceryle; species Megaceryle torquata. Next base: position 205,946 of record JANIJG010020456.1, read on the forward strand.
AAAATCGCAACTGTTTCAGCCACAGCCCCATGGGTTCTTCATGGCTCAACACTTGACAGCATCCAAATTACAGAAGTTGAATCGAGGAAAAACATCTACACGGGAGGTATTCAAACCAAGTCTAAAGTCTGGTTTTGGAAGGTTGCGGGTTGGATAAAGCAAAGGGAACTGCTGAAGTGGTGAATGTGTCACTGGGTGGGTACTTCCAGATGTGTGCCAAAGGGTATAAAGATGCTAGCAGCAAGAACATTGTCTTCAGGAACGAGGTGTCGTTGCTTGAAAGCCATGTGCAGGGATGAAAATCTGCTTTCTTGGGTAAGAGTGTATCAGTACACGTGTGGCCAGCAGAACTAGGGCAGGGGTCATCCCCTTGGACTGGGCACCGGGGAGGCTGCACCTCAAACCCTGGATTCAGTTTTAGGCCACCGACTCCAAGAAGGACATTGAAGGGCTGGACCATGTCCAGAGAAGAACAGTGAAGCTGGAGAAGGGTCTAGAGCACAAATGCTGTAAGGAGAAGCTGAGGGAGATGGGGTTGTTGATCCTGGAGAAAAGGAGGCTCAGGGGAGACCTTCTCACTCTCAGCAATTCCCTGAAAGGAGGTTGGAGCCATGTGGGGGTTGGTCTCTTCTCCCAAGCAACAAGGGACAGGACAAGAGGAAACAGCCTCAAGTTGCTCTAGGGGAGGTTTCAGTTGGATGTGAGGAACAATTTCTTCCCCATAAGGGTTGTCAAGGGCTGTCCCAGGCTGCCCAGGGCAGTGGTGGAGTCCTCATCCCTGGAGGAGGTTTCAAAGCTGTGGAGATGTGGTGCTGAGGGACATGGTTTAGTGGTGACCTGGCAGCGCTGGGTTAATGGTGGAACTCAATGACCTTAAAGGTCTCTTCCAACCAAAACAATTCTATGACAATTGCATCAGAGAAATCATGCAAATGCCCCTCACAACATCTGAGACCTGCCTCTCTTTTCTAGCCTCCAGAACCAACGAGGAGCTCAGCGGCCTGGACTTCCTGGATTACAACACATTGCTCTTCTGCTGTGCCAAGGGGCAGCTGTGCCTGGGTGACATTCGGCAGCCACAGAGCCCTTTGGAGGCTGCACCCGTTCCCTCGGTGCCAGGTGGCGAGCGCTGGTGCATGGGAGTTGGACGCAGAGCTCAAGGCTCCGACTCTTGCTCCCAGCCCGTGGCTCGCCTCTCGAACGGAGGGCACCTCACCCTCACAGACATCAGAAAAACCTTAGAGCCCTTGGCCTCGGTGAAGTGCAGAGTTCCTTTTCCCAGCTCAGGTGCAGAGTTCCTGTGTGTCTCCTGGGCTCCTGCCCTGGAAGGCCACCTGTCCATTTCAGGTATGTGCTTTGAGTAGAGATCCCCTTTTCTGGATGCTTTTTTCATCTGTATTTTTACGGAGGCTCAGTTTATCTCACCTTAAACAGCCTAGTTAGGGGGTGGTTGTTCAGAACCTCTCCTATAAGCTAATCATCCTCAGCAGCTGCCTTTCTCCAACAACTGCAGGGAAGAACCTGAGAGTCCTGGTGGACAACAAGTTAGCCATGACCCAACAGTGGGACATCGTGGCCAAGAAGAACAGTGGTCTCCTGGGTGTGGCCAGCAAGTCAGGGGATGTTCTCCTCCTCCTCTACTCTGCCTTAGGGAGGCCACCTCAGGAGTCTTGGGTCCAGTTTTGGGCTCCTCACTTCAGGAGAGACAAGAAACTACTGGAGAGAGTCCAGTGCAGGCTCTGAAGATGCTGAGGGGACAGGAGCATCTCTGTGCTGAGGAAAGGCTGAAAGCCCTGGGGCTGTTTAGCCTGGAGAAGACTGAGAGGGGATCTGATCAATGCTTCTCAATATCAAAAGGGTGGGGGTCAAGAGGATGGGGCCAGACTCTTGTCTGGTGCCCAGTGACAGGACAAGCGGCAAGGGGCACAGACTGGAACCCAGGAGATTCCATCTGAACAGGAGGAGAAACTTCTTTGCTGTGAGGGTGCCAGAGCCTGGCCCAGGCTGCCCAGAGAGGCTGTGGAGTCTCCTTCTCTGGAGAGATTCCAAACCCTCCTGGGCAGCCTGGTGTAGGTGACTCTGCCAGAGCAACAGAGTTGGACAAGATGTCCTTTGAAGGTCCCTTCTAACTCCTACCATTCTGTGATTCTTCTGTAACTACAGAGGGGACCTGGATAGGTGCTGGGGCTCTCCCACTGCTCTCATGGGAGAACAAAGTCCCCAAGCTCTAAGCAAACACTGTCCTGATCGTGCCAGTGACAGCCTGGCCACAAAGATACTGTGGCGATAAGACCGGCTGCCTCTTGGTCAGAGCATTGTAAATTAAGGCTGGTGAATCTGCAGGCTTGTTAGATGTGGCCTGCGTTCTCCCCAGCAGCTGAAGACAAGCTCCTCAGAGGCTTGAATGGTCTGTTGTCACAATTGGCAGTCTGAGCCTTTGTCCTCATTTCTGTCTGAGCAGCCCTGGAATCACAGAATTGTTCTGGATGGAAGACACATTTAAGATCAAGTCCAATCATTAACCCAGCACTGCCAGGTCACCACTAAACCACAGCCCTCAGCACTACAGCTCTATGGCTTTTCAGTCCCGCCAGGGATGGGGATTCCACCACTGCTCTGGGCAGCTAGGTTCAGGACTTGACAACCCTGGAGGTGAAGAAATTGTTCCTCCTGTCCAACCTAAACCTCCCATGGTGCAATTTGAGGCTGTTTCTTGTCCTGTTGCTGTCCTTGTTCCTTGAGAGAAAATACTGACCCCTAACTGGCTCCAACCTCCTTTCAGGGAGTTGTTGAGAGCGAGAAGGTCTCCCCTGGGCCTCCTTTTCTCCAGGCTAAACAATCCCAGGTCCATCAGCCGCTACTCAAAAGACTTGTTCTCTAGACCCTTCCTCAGCTTCATTGCCCTTCTCTGGACTTGCTCCAGCCCCTCAATGTCCTTGGAGCAAGGGGCCCAAAACTGAACCCAGGATTTGAGGGCCAGCCTCCCCAGTGCCCAGTCCAAGAGGATGACCCCTGCCCTAGTCCTGCTGGCCATACTAGTGCTGATCCAAGCCAGGGTGCTGGTGGCCTTGGACACCTGAGCACATGCTGGCTCCTCTTCAGCTAGCTGTCAAACAACTCAACAAGGTCATTTTCTGCTTGTCAGTTCCAGCCACTCTGCTCCAAGCCTGGAGTATTGCAGGTGGTTGTTCTGACCCAAGGTCAGGACCTGGCCTTGTTGAACCTCGTGTTGAGTCCTGCAGGGAGATGAGCGCGAGTTCAGCAGCACCAGAACAAAGCAATTTTTCTGTAGTCTCTCTCTTCTCTTCTCTTTAAGGTTTTGATGGGACTGTGCATGTGTACGACACACACAGCTGGGACAGCTCTGGCAGGGAAGTGGAGCCGGTCTTTGTTCACAAAGGCCACATGTTTGGTGAAGCAGGCAGCAGCGGAGACCCTCCACTGGTCACAGCACACACGTGGCACCCGCAGAAACCAAGAACGTTATTGTCAGCAGCAGGCGACGGTTCCTTGCACGTTTGGGACTGGGTTCAGGCTTGTGGCAAGTGTGGGTAGACGGTACTTTCAGCAAGATGTGGTGTGTTTCCTGTCTTCTGTTCTACTTTGCGTAGGCTGCAAGTTGCACAGAGATAATACTTGGAGACAGTTCTAGTGAACGGAGCCAACCATAAGAAGTTGTTTTTTTTAATAAAGTAAGAATTTTTAGGTGGCGTTCTTTTCTCCTGCGTAACAGCCTTCAAGTGATAGCTGTAACTGCACAGTAGCACTGATCATGTCTGCTAGCGGAGAACATCCTGATATCATTTTATTGTAAACCTGTGTTGTATCTGCACCATAATTTTCATAGAATCATCAGATTGGTTTGGTTGGAAGGAACTTTTAAGCTTATCTAACCCAAGCATTAACCCAGCACTGCCAGGTCACCACTAAACCATGGCTCCCAGCACCACAGCTCCAATGCTTTGAAACCCCTCCAGGGATGAGGACTCCACCACTGCCCTGGGCAGCCGGGGACAGGCCCTGAAAATCCTTTGAAGGAAGAAATTGTTCCTCTTGTTCAACCTAAACCTCTTCTGGCACAACTTGATGCTGTTTCAGAAGAAGACAGACAAAAATCATGAGTGCAGTTGGAGGAAATGGGCGATTCTGTGGCATTTTTAACCCCCTGTTTCCAGGCCTGCAGCACTGGGGGAAGGAAGGCTGCACACCCCATGGGGTGTTGGCTTTTCGTCACGTGCACATATCATGAGCAGGGGCCTCTGCTCAGGAAGCCACAGTGTGAACGCAGCCTTTTTGCAGCCTGCAAAAAGGAACAGGAACAACCTTTTCACCCCCAAGCCTGCTACAAGCTTTGCCCTCCCCCTGCTTAACTGGAGAACGCCCAGCCGAAGACAAGGCACTGGTATCTATTTGGCTCTTTTCCCACCGACTGAAAGTTTAAATTTGATCGAGCTAATGTGATTTCCTGGGCCTGAGGAAGCCAGGAGATGACTCTTGCAATGTCTACCCTAATACCAAGGTGGTGTTTGGGGGCGGGGAGTATCTGTTCCTTATCCCAAGCATGAAAACCAACAGGTTTTATCAAGGGGCTGAAGAGAGAGTGGGGCAGGAGGTGCTTGCCCACAAAGCAGGGGACCCCAGCTTGCTTTGGCACTGGGGGTTACTTGTGATGGAGCATAGGCTCTTCCAGGCTGTGTCCCCCCCATCCATCACCCCAGCCCCCAGTGTTTGCTGTTCCCACATGCTCCTGAAGTGCCTTTTCACTGCTCTTCCTAGAGTCAGGAACTGCCGCTCTGCTTCCTTCAAGAGGAGAAGCAGCTCTTTCTGGGTGTAGGGGGAGTGAGTTGGGATGAAGGTTGTACTGAGGGTGTTCAGAGTGGCTGGAGAAGCCTTGGAGCTGGGAATGCTATGTGCTGAACTGCGCTGTGTCATGGCAACAGCCATTTAAGGCTGAAACCTGCTCCTGTCTGCACGATAACAATAACCCAGGGAAGCTCCACGCTGCTCGCTTCACAGGTCTTCTCCTGGAGCAAGCTTCTTCCGCTCCTCAGCCAAAATCTCTCCCTGCCAATGTGTGAAATGGAGGGGAACATGTCCTGCTCGATGTCTGTGTCACCACCAGCAGCAGCTGTTGCTGTACCAGCAAAGAAATAAAAGCCTGTTTGATTCCAGGAGTCTTCATGCAGGAACATGCCTGGTCCTCCTTACCATCCCTGAACGGTCTCCTGCCAAAACAGTCCATCTCTGCCAATGTCAAATGGGTGTGAATGGATTCCGGCAGGGGGACTGGGAGGATTTCTGCCCCGGTGAGAGGCTTTCCAGTCTCTCCATCTGCTGTTGAGTGTCTTCCTGCCAGCTGCAGGAGAGCACAACATGTCCTTCCCCTGCATCAAGACCTCCAGGTTCATGAGTTCAGGAGATGGCTTTTCTGGCTCAAAGCTGGGACCAGGTGCAGCCCCAGAAAGGGAAGTGTGTGGCTGATAGGTACACACACATGGAAGGTTTCCCACATGGGATGCTGGCACTCAAGGGATCTGTTTTGAGCACCCTTGGGAGTGGGATTTGTGGGAAACTGCAGCTCCTCCACAACACACAGCATTTAGATGGAAACTAGGGTGAGGGTCTGGCCTTGGAGGAGGTGGGCTCTGAGGGGAAGACCAGACTTCTGCAGCCTTCCCAGCAACCAGGCTTCATCTTCCTCCCTGTCTCCTTAGCAGCGACACAGTGGTGGAAAAGCCAAAGAGCAGAAGCAGCAGAGCCAAGCCTGTCCCATGTCACAGTGATGCAGGTAGTGTGGAGAGGACAGGGAAGCAAACTTGGCTTCCTAGGGAACCGGGGCTTAAGCAATAGCACAGTTTTTACTCATCAAAACTTCCCTTTTTTATTTTCCCCAGAATAATTTAAGCTGCCTTGTCCAGCTTGAACCAGCTCTGGCAGGGGACTGGAGGTGTCCAAAATACTGAGTGCTCGCAGCTGCCATAGAAAGGGATGAAGCACAAAGAAGGGACCTCCCTTTTAATGTGACACTGGAGGACTCACACAAGGCAGTGGGGTGTTCCTCCCAGAGATGCACCATGTGGGACCTTCAGGCAATGTTGGTTGTGTGACTGTGGGGACCTTGGATTTGCAGGAGCCAGATTTGCCCTTGGTGAGGAAGGTTGGGATGGCTCCTACCCCCAGCACAAACACTGACACCCCTAAAATGGATTGACATGGATGGTCTCCTTCCCCACAGCGTCAGTGCAGCAAGAAGCAGCTGTGTGTCCAAACTCTGCTCTCCCTGGGACCACGGAAATGTCCTCCAGCATCTGTGTCCTCACTGAGGCCGACCAAGAACTTTCCTCACTGGTTTAACCCCAGGACAGAGTATCAGAGCTCAGGAGAATGATGGACTGGATGTGCAGAGGATTCCCAGCAGGGAACAGATCCAGAATGGTGCTGTGGATGCTGGCCACGGTGGTTTTTCCTCTGGAAGGGGACAAGCCACAGACTTTCCTTGATGGGCTGTCCCCCAGTTCAGGGACAGAAATGGGGTGGGGAGGTGCTATTTAGCTCACAACTCAGTCCCAGCTCCTCCTGCTTCCAGGGTGAGATATGAAGCTCACAGCAGGATTAGCTCCCCGCTGCCTGTGCACAAAGGTGGAGTGGTCCAGACCTGGAGCTGCTGTGCTGCTGTTCCACGGGCATAGAATCATAGAATTCTATCAGTTGGAAAAGACCTTTAAGATCATCAAGCCCAACCATTAACCCAGCACTGCCAGGTCACCACTAAACCATGTCCCTCAGCACCACAGCTCCATGGCTTTGAAATCTCTCCAGGGATGGGGACACCACCTTGCCCTGCACAGCCTGGGACAGCCCTTGACAATCCTTGTGGGGAAGAAATTGTTCCTCATGTCCAACCTGAACCTCCCCTGGTGCAACCTGAGGCTGTTGCTTGTTCCCTGGGAGAAGAGATCAACCCCCACATGGCTCCAACCTCCTTTTAGGGAGTTGTTGAGAGTGAGGTTTCCCCTGAGCCTTCAGCACCTCAATGTCCTTGTTGGAGCAAGGGGAGTTTACAGAGTTTAGCAAAGTTTATGAATTCCAAGTTACAGAGTTTAGCAAAGTTTATGAATTCCAAGTTCTCAGGAGATTCTAACTTTGGACTACTTGAGGAGAAAAATACATGAGAAACTTCTTTGCTTTGAGGGTGCCAGAGCCTGGCCCGAGCTGCCCAGAGAGGCTGTGGAGTCTCCTTCTCTGGAGAGATTCCAAACCTGCCTGAACAATGTGATTCTGGGCACCCTGCTGTGGGTGACCCTGCTGGAGCAGGGGGGTTGGATGAGATGATCTCCAGAGGTCCCTTCCAAACCCCACCATGCTGGGATTCTGGGATCCATGGGGGGTCCCAAGGAAATGCTGTCATTGTTGCAGGATGAGGTGACCCAGCAGAGAAGCTGTGAACAGGGCAGGATCTGGTGTTCACCCTGATCTTTGGCAGAAGGAGCAGGATCTCCCATGGTGGCCATGTCCATCTGTGCTGGTCTTCTAGGATGGCATCCCATTTGATGGAGAGTCACTGGCATTGCTGGGGCAGAGTATAGCCCATGGTGAGAGGCAGCGCATTGGTTCAATGCCTTGCCCCGGGTGTCTGTCTCTGCTGGCAGGGAGCCCAGGCAGGGCAGGCTGAAGCTGCATAAATAATTTCTCACCCAAGATGATCAAGATTTCAGATGTTAGCAAAGAGCAACAAAGATGGCAGAAGCTGTATATCAGCACTAGTGTGGCCAGTGGGACTGGGGCAGGGATTGTCCCCCTCGACTGGTCACTGGGGAGACTGTCACTCAAATTCTGGGTTCAGTTTTAGGCCCCTCATTCCAAGAAGGACATTGAGGGGCTGGAGCATGTCCAGAGAAGGGCAACAAAGCTGGGGAAGGGTCTAGAGCACAAGTGTTGTGAGGAGCAGCTGAGGGACCTGGGGTTGTTGATCCTGGAGAAAAGGAGGCTCAGGGGAGACCTTCTCGCTTTCAACAACTCCCTGAAAAGTTGGAGCCAGGAGGAGGTAGATCTCTTCTCCCAAGGAATAAGTGACAGGACAAGATGAGACAGCCTCAAGTTGCAGCAGGTGAGGTTTAGGTTGGATGCATGGAATAATTTCTTCCGAAAAAGGGTTGTCAGGTCCTGTCCCCAGCTGCCCAGAAAAGTCATGGAGATGTGGTGCTGAGGGCCATGGTTTAGTGGTGACCTGGCAGTGCTGGGTTAACAGTTGGAGTCAATGATCTTAGAGGTCTCTTCCAAAAAAAAACAACTCTACAATCATCTGATTCTGTGTGCAGGTCATGTTGGGGCAGACAGCTGTCCTGTACTCCCCCTGTATAAAAGGCAGCTTCGTGAGAGTCCTGTGGTATTTTAACATCGATTTGTGTGGTTTTTGCCACAGCCCAAAGCTGGCAGAGCACAAACACACACAGGTGGACATTTGGTGTGAGCTGAGGACAGCAGCCAAGCGGACATTTACCTGCTGTGTCTGTGTGAGCTCAGAACAGCAGGGAGGAGGGAGACACAATGGCCAAAGTCTCCTACTGCCAGATGAAGGGTGTGAGAAGGCAGACCCTGAGTCCCAGAGCCCAGGCAGGCGTGTCCCAGCACCAACCTATGGGGTGCTGGTAACACCGGGGCTGGAGATGGGGACGCTGCTGGAGACCTCCCTGCACGTAAATGCATGAATAAATTAATGTGTTAGTGAGGAAATGTGCAGCTGATGGGAGCACTGGGACCATGAGATGCTGTGACAAGAAAATCTACTCTCAGGAGCTCGTGTTTGACTTGCTGAGATGGGAAAGAGAGGCGGGTCAAGAGCCTCTCTACCCCACCCGAAGCATCACAATCAGGTGCCACCTTGTAAAAGACCCTAGGTCCGTGCCAGCTCCCCTGTCCTGAGCCAAAGCAGTGTCCAGGCACTGGGAGTGTATTTCATTATTTGTTTGTTGTTGTTTTATCTTGAGTTTAATAAACTAGAATAATTTATTTGACAGAACACAGAAACATCACAGATATGGTGAAGAAACCAAAGAAGCAGGTATCAATGAACAGTACAAAGGAATCACTTTACAAAAAGAAGTACCACGCTGCCCATCAGCTTTACCCAAAAATGGGGGATGGGGGGGGGAGGGCTCAGCTCTGCACACCCCTGGGACACAGAAGGGATGGAGCCAAACCCACGGGTTGCTCACAGAGGACAACGTTGACCGCAACGGCACAATAAATAGTGAGAACGGCCTCTTGGTCGGTGGTGGAAGACCCCAGAAAGGGTCTGGTGGAGGGGGGGTGGGATGGGTCCAAAGGGACCCCAGGATGGGCACCGCCAAGCCGGGAGGGACAAGAAACTGGTGAAACACTGGTGAGAGTGGCAAATGCTGCGTTCCCCTTCCCTTCCTACCCCCAAAATAGGTGTTTGGCTCTGTGCAGGGAGAAAAATATCAGCCTGGGGAGCTCTGCAGCCTTGGGGTGTGGGGGAACACCTCCCTGGTGTAACCCCCTGGGAACAAGGCTCAGCCACAACCCTGCTGTGCTGGCAAGAGGCGTTTGCAGCCTCTTCCAGAACAAGCACAGCGTGGCCATTAGCAGGGACCAGGGGACAGCTACCTGCTCCACTTTGACTGGCCTTACCCGGCCCTGACAACTCCCAGCTCTGAGTTTGCTCCAGGAAGGATATACTGGTGTAAAAAAAACTGATGTAACTGAAGAATAAAGCCCCAAGGTTGTCTGCTTTAGGAGGATTTGGACGGGGGGGTAAGAGCTGGGGGAGCAATGCCTGCCCATCTCACCAGCTCCAAACCCTGGCACCAGGTCAAGCCTTTGTTGGGGAGCTGCTTGGGTGGGGGCCAAGGGTCAAGGCCAGATTCGTGCATCCCAGGGAGGGGACACATGCAGCAGGGCTGGGCAGGAGGGGACAGGCCACGGGCAAGAGGAGGAGGGGACAGCTGAGGTGCGCAGGTGCCCTTTCCCATGAGCAAGCTGCCTAGAAAAGACCCCCCCACCCCATTCTGCTGCAACCCCCCTTTCCCTCTCCCTGTAGCAAACTGGTGAGACTGGACTTATATAAAATGCATAAAAGAGGCAGCTCATAGGAAAGGGCTCTGAGTGAGGGGAGTGGGGGAAAAAAGGGGGCGTGGGGCTGGATGGGAAGGAGGGTGGCTAAGGCGAGGGGTGTCCCTCCCACACCCCTGCCTCCAGCACCCCTCCGGCCGTGCCCTGCCCAGAAAACAGCAGCTGGATGAATAGTGAACAACACGGCACAGCTGGAAGGTTATAATTGCCACTCGCCATCGGGCGACTGAGAGGCTCCCAATACAGGTAGAAAACAAAATTAATCATCATACAAAAGAGAAGAAGCCTAATGCACGGGTGGTACCGGCCCGGCGAGCTCGGGGGGGGTGGCTGGGGGAGAGGCTCGCTTATCTGTCATTGAGCTGCGGGGAGTTTGTCCGCTCCTCCTCGTCCTCCTTGTCGTCCTTCATGCCTTTGAGTCGCTGGCGGGCAAAGTCTTCGAACACGATGTCGTCATCACTAGCAGGGACATGAGGGAGAAAAGGCTTTACAGGGGAGGGGGGGAGCGCAGTGCACCCAGGATTTGGAGGGGCACCCACTTGCCAGGCCAGCCCGGCTTGCACAGTGAAGGCTGGCATGTTTTCAACAGCATTTTGGCAGCCCAAGGGGTGCTCTTAAAACCCCATCCTTCACCAAACAGTCTTGTTCTTCCAAAGATTTGCCAACATTTGCACTCTGCACCCCCCAAAAAAGCACCTCCCCCTTCCTCCTCACCCTGAAACAAGTGGGTCCCCAGGAGCAATGTGCAGTGGGCAGCAGCTCCGCATTGGCACTGTTTGCTCTGCTCCCAGGGACTCACAGCCCCTCAGAGTGTCTTGGTTGGCAAAGCACTGCCAAAACCCCCCAAAAACATCCCCCAGAAGCCCCCCCAAACCCACTTTTTTCCAGTGGAAACACAAAGCTGGGGATTAACCCGGGTGATACAAAGCAACCCGCAGCACCCCAAGCCACAGGGACCCCGCAGGGACACCCACCCCACGCACACACACACACACCAACACACGATCCCGGCAGGCGCTTTCTTACTGCGGTTTCTCCTGGTTTGGTTTTGGTTTGGTTTTTTGGTTTTTTTTTTGGAAAGCCGTGCAGGGAGGTGGGTGAGGGAGGAGAGAAGAGAGACGGGCAGGGCATGCGTTAGGGGTTCTGTGAGCAGGGTTAGTCGCAGCATGCTGGCAGCACAGCACAGCGTTAGCGAGTTGGGGGTGCCATGCAACCTCCGTAAGCACTTCGTGTTCCCACACAGAGCCCAGGAGAGGAAGATGATTTTTTGGGGTGGGGTGTTTTTTTTTTGGTGTCTTACTTTGTGTCAAGCTCTATCAGGTTGGTATCTATGGGTGCTTCGTTCTCTGGAACTGAACAGAGGGAAGAAATTATCATAGAATCACAGAACGGTTTGGGTTGGAAGGGACCTTAAAGATCATCCAGTTCCACCCCCCTGCCACAGACAGGGACACCTCCCACTAGACCAGGCTGCTCAAAGCCCCATCCAGCCTGGTCTTGAATACATCCAGTGATGGAGCAATTATGTCACAGCAGACACTGGGGACATCACTGCTCAACCTGGTCTGTCCACCCCTCCAAGGTTTGGCTGCATGGAGGTTCTGGGGTCACCCCCATGGTCTTAGCCTTGTGAATAGGTTTCAGTTTGACGGGAGCCAAAAATCTCCATCAGACACCACACAGCCTCATTGGAAGGGATGCCTGACCCCTCTGCCCCAGCTCTGCAACTGCCACATCCCAAAGTGTGGCTACTCCACACCTGGGGGGGATCGGACACTCACCATCTCGGTGTGTCGGTTCCTCCTTGGGTTTGGGATGCATCAGCGTGAAGGGCAGCTCCACCGCTACGTCACTGCAAGAGAACCAGGGTGAAGCACAGGGCTGCCTGAACTTTGTAGGCAGAGCAGGGCACTTTTTTTTTGGGGGGGGGGGCACAGCAGCACCCCACATTTCAGCTTCTGAGGAGACCAAGAAGGTGGATATAAACCTGTATTAGCTTCTGCATAGTCTCTTTGAAGCTATTGTGCTTCTTACTCCACTTGCACCCTGTGGTTTGGGATCAGCCCAAACCGCTTCCCCCCAGCTCCAGGGCCAGCAGCTGGGTCAGCAAGAGGGCACGAGGTCAGCGCGGCAAAAATCTGGCTTTTAGCATCTTAGCAGCAGCTGGGGATCCCAATTCCCCGGGTTTAGGCTGCGTGATGGGACTGCCACATAGTGCAAGCATCCCTGGAGGGATGGAAGAAGAGTGCTGAGCTTCCCAGTGCTCAGTGGAACAGTGATGGGGGAGGGACACACACACGACAGCCCGAACACGGTCCTGAGCTCTTCCAGGGATGTATCTTCCTTGGCCAGGCAGGATCAATAGGACAAGGCCAATGGGATGAGGTACAACAAGGCAAAGGGCTGGGTTCTGCACTTGGGTGATAACAACCCCCTGTAGCACTGCAGGCTGGGGCAGAGTGGATGGAATTATCTGGTGGAAAAGGACCTGGGGGAGTTGGTCCACAGGCAGCTTAAGATGAGCCAAGGTGTGCCCTCATGGCCAAGAAGGCCACCAGCATCTTGGCTTGGATCAGCACTAGTGGGGCCAGCAGGACTAAGGCAGGGATTGTCACCCTGAACTGGGCACTGGGGAGGCTGCCCCTCGATTCCTGCATTCAGTTTTGAGACCCTCACTCCAAGAAGGTCATTGAGGGGCTGAAGCATGTCCAGAGAAGAGCAATGAAGCTGGGTCTAGAGCACAGGTGTTGTGAGGAGTGGCTGAGGGACCTGGGGTTGTTCAGCCTGGAGAAAAGGAGGCTCAGGGGAGACCTTCTTGCTCTCCTGAAAGGAGACAACTCCCTGAAAGGAGATTGGAGCAAGGTCAAGACACACACAGGACAAGAGGAAATGGCTTCAAGTTGCTCCAGGTTAGAAAGGAAGAACAATTTCTTCCCCACAAGGGTTGCTAAGGCTGTCCCAGGCTGTGCAGGGCAGTGGTGGAGTCCCCATCCCTGGAGGGGGTTTCAAAGCCGTGGAGATGTGGTGCTGAGGGACATGGTTTAGTGGTGACCTGGCAGTGCTGGGTTAATGGTTGGACTTCCAAGATCTTAAAGGTCTCTTCCAACCAGAATGATGCTGTGATTCTATGACACCCTCCTGCAAGCACATAGCAGTAGGGTGAAAAGGGTGTTGTGTGTGTCAGCTGCAGCCCCTGTGTCTCCCAGGAACAAGTAGGCACCAAGAGCTGTGGTCCCTGAGGGACCCTGTGTGAGGGAAGCTATGTGAGGATGGAGACCAGGAAAGCACTGGAGATTCCCCTCCCCATGGCCAGAGATGCTCAACCCCAAGAAGCCATCTCGATGCTCTTTTCACTATACCCAGCAGCACCCAGGGGCCCTTCTCACACCAGCCCTGCTGCTCTGTCACATGGTGGGAGATGCAGAATCTGACCCACAACTCATCAGCCCCACCAGTCCAGACCCATCTCTGGGCTGGACAAGTGTGGGGTTGGGGTGGAAGCAAAGGGGACTGAGGAGGTGTAAAGGATTGGGGGGGGAGGGGGCATCAGCAGCAGCAATTCAAGGGGAGCAGCATGGGCATTACCTGGAGGCGAGGTCTCCCAGCAGGCTGGTGTAGGTCAAAGGAGACAGCTCATTAGTCACCATCCCCAAAGACACATAATCCCACCCCCCACCACCACCTTGTGTCCCCAACCACATGTCCCAGGGGAGGTGTGAGGGGGCCATAGGCCCCATCCATGGCACAGGAGAGCTGCAATTGGGGCCCCAACCTGCAGAAGGTGAGCTGATTTAAACGGTTAACAATCCCCACCCCAGCAATGGTCACACTGATGTCCTGGTGCAGGACAGAGCTGGCTTCTGCCAGTTTCACCATGCCACCCATGGGAACTGCACAAAATCCTGGGGGTAGATGCACCAAGGCCAGTTTCAAGCCCAGAGGAAAGCAAGGGAAGAGATGGGGAACAACATGCAGGTGGTGGGTCCCCAACACTCACCCTCCTCGTGACACCACCAGCTTCACCTTCACCTTGTAGGAGACAATAATGCCCAGGATCTCCTTGTTGGCTCCATCTCTTAACCTGGAGGAAGGGGTAGGTGGGTTTCAGTGAGGGAATGTCCATGGGACCACCTGAAGGTCCCCCCCACCAGTTCTCCTCCACCCTGAGCATCACCCAAGGAGCTAAAGCTAGATGCCCACCAGGGCTCAGTCCTTCCCCAAGCCCCACCATGCGCATTGCCAGAGGGTGCAGAAGCCCAAGGGGTGGTTTGGGAGTGGGGCTCACAGCGTGCTGGAAGCCAGGTTGGTGTCCTCATGCTTGAGTTTGCCATCCAGTGCCAGCCCCCGCTTCTCCCGGTTGTTGGCGAGGAAGGGAGTCAGGGTGTAGACTTTGCAGAACGTCGAGCTCGGGGCCACCATGTCACTGGGAATGACAGTCTCCATCAACCAGAGTCTCAGCTCTACCCCAGCTCCAACAATCCCAAGGGCCACCATGGACATGTTCATCTCAGCCCAGAAAACATCTCCTTCTCAAGACCAGACCAGAAGACATCACCATGCCAAATCCAGTCTAGAGGTCATCTCCTTCTCAACCCCAACCTAGAGGACATCTTCATCCCAGCCAGGTGAACATCCCCATCCCAACTGCAGACTCAGTCTAGACATCCCCATCCCAAGTCTAGACCCAACACAGCAAACATTTCCATCCCTACCCCAAAATCACAGAATTACTGAGGCTGGAATAGACCTCCAAGATCATCAAGTCCAGCCTATGACCCAACACCATGACATCAG
>JANIJG010020457.1:13891-24866 GCA_024611175.1 Megaceryle torquata
CCCCTGCTCTGGGTGACCCTGCTGGATGGAGCAGGGGGGTGGCACCAGAGCATCTCCAGAGCTCCCTTCCAACCCCCCCACCATGCTGGGATGCTGGGATTTAGGAACAAGGTGCAGTTGTAAGCCTGGGTTGCAGGTCCTTTAGCTTTTCATAGCGTTGGAGTGGTTGAAAGGGAGCAAAGCATGTACATTTTTCATTTTTGTGACATGTTTTTTCTGGAAGCAAAAATATCAGAACACCAGAAATGCCAGTTATTCTGAGAGGTATTTCTCTGGAATCCTTCAAAGGTAAAGAACACTTTAAAAGCCATGCTTTATTCAGTGATTTCTACAGTAATTAACTAATCAGAAGATCATTAGGTACTAGGAAGAAGCTCTTCTCTGTGAGAGTGGTGAGCCACAGGTTGCCCAGAGAAGGTGTGGTGCTCCATCCCTGGATGTGGCCAAGGTCAGGTTGGACGGGGCCCTGAGCGACCTGCTCTAGTGGGAGATGTCCCTGCCCATGGCAGGGGGGTTGGAATAAAAGGATCTTCAAGGTCCCTTCCAACCCATTCTATGATCATGCAAATTCTTTCCAGACAGTATCTGCAAGAAAAACATTGGGGTTTGGGTTAGAGTCCACAGAAGACAAACCCCTTGGTAGTTTCTTGTCTGGCAATACCTGGATTTAAGGCACCTGGTAGAGGCAACTTGGGCAGGAGCTGGCGGCTTCCTCAAGATTAACGCAGAAGAAGAAAACCCCAAGGAAATAGGGATGAAGCAGCTGCTCATTTGTGAGATGCCAAAATCCAGAGGTGCTCGCCTGGACCACGTGTCCTTTGGGTGTCATCAGGATGAGAGGCGGGGAAGGGGAGAGAGGAGGGGGCTGTGGGCAGGCAGGCTGCCCACCTGAGCGCTGCCGGCTTGTTTAATGATCAAATGCCCCCTGAGCTGCCAACGAGTTACTGATTCAGTGACCCTGAGGCTGAGGATGAAGCAGGAGGCAGAAGAATGATGGAAGGAAATTCCACTGCTGGATCCTACAGCCCTTCGCCGCAGTTCAGCGTCGCTGACCTTGTTGTCGTGGTGGTTTATTTTTCCTTAAACGTTGCAGTGGGGATATGGGTAAGACTGGTTATTTTTTGTTCCCTTTTGGCTTTCTTCATTTTTCATTTCAGGGCTGGCTTTTCTGCGTGGAGTGTTTTAAAAGCCTCTATTGTGTTCTTGTAGGTCGCGCTGTGCGCGTTTTATTTTGTGCTGCCTTTGCTCTGTTCTGTGGTACAAACTCTTTCACCCCCTATAGAAAGACTCCTACAGCCTGACAACAACGGGGTGGAATTAACCACGGCACAAACCTCTCTCCTGGCCTCTGGTCTGCTGGGTGAAAGCACATCTGCTGTGCTTGTCTATTAAAGGGTGTCGAGACAAACACCCTGCTGAGCAGAAAAGCCCCCAGCTACCCACAGCTTCAGACAAAGCCTTGCCGAAGCCATTTATTCTGCCTCGCAGAAAAATCTGGTAGCCAAAGCTGGGCCCTATTAGCCAACCTGTCTGCTCAGGATGGTGGGAGGATGGGCGCATCCTCCGTGCTTCCCCCTCTTGGGGTTCCTCCTTTCCTCGTCCTGGCTCCGGGTTCTCGGGGCGCAGCCACCATTTCATGTAATTAAGCTGGAGTTGCAGAGCTCCCATTAATTATCTGGAGTCTCCTGTCTCTTGGCTTCTTGTCTGGGAGATTTGGTTTCTTGGTGTGTTGTCTGGGTTTGTGGGGAAGAGTGCTCTGTGCTCATCTTTTCTCCTCCCAGTCTTCATGCAGGGTGAACAGGAACACCATCAGTGGCTATTTCCTTGCTGGCAGAGACATGGCGTGGTGGCCAGTAAGTAGAGACCTCTGTCCCTCTTGTGACACCCTGGGCACCAGGGACATCCAGCACTAGCTGTCCCTCCCACCAGACTCCCTTTCTTCACACCGTCCCCCACCGTGCCTGCCTCCTTTGGCCAGAATTCATGTCCTCAGAGCTGCATTTCTCTTCTCATTGCACAAAGGATGCTGGAGCCCACCCAGCTTGTTGGGTCTCCTCGTAAGCTGCTCTCAACTTGAGGAGGGGTCTTGGGAGTCAAGCATTTTATCTCAACAAGCCCCATGTGCTCCTGGGGGTTCCAGCAAGACACGGGTGAACCAAGTTTCTTTTTTACCCTCCTCTCACTTCATTATGATCTTGACCAACTGGTTGTGGGTCCTTCCTGCGTCTGGAAGGCAACACAGCATGGTAAATGCTGCAACGTGTGGTGGCTCCTCATCCTCCTGGAGACAAGAAAGTCCACCCAAAACCCACTAGGGATGCCCAGATGAGCTGAATGGGTGGGAGTGCTGGTTGCTAACTGGGTTGGAGTCTGCTGAGGGTTATTCTTTCAAAACATGTACACATCCCTCATCACACCTGGTGGATCTTTCACCACCCTTTGTTTTTAGAAGCAGTGGGGAGATCTTTGCTCTACTGCTCCTATTCAGACATTGTTTTTGCCCGCTCCAAGTTTTTCCCTCAAGGCTGCACTGCTGGGGAAGCACCAAAGCTGGTCCAGCTGGCACTACTGCCGTGCCAAGCTGTGGGGAGCTGGTGGCCGGGCACCCTCAGCACCTCCTCTGCTCCTCTGCAGATCGGCGCCTCTCTCTTCGCCAGCAGCGAAGGCTCGGGGCTCTTCATCGGGCTGGCCGGGACCGGTGCCGCCGGGGGAGTTGCTGTCACCGGCTTTGAGTGGAATGTAAGAAACCTGTCACGCTATTAAGAAAATTAGTTTCTTGTGTTGCAGCTGATGGCCCATTTCACAGCAGCTTCGTGCAACGTCTCAAAAGGCTTGGGAGGAGCCGTGCAGGGGGTGATTAACACAACCCTCCTAATGCAGCTTCTCCAGCTCACCATTAGTGAGCGTACAGCGAGTCCGGAGTCAGCTCGGGACCATGTGCTCAGGGAAAAGGGATGTTTCAGAGCCAAGCTTCCTAGTCCAGCCCCTGCACAACCACAGCAGGGAGGTGGCTGAATAGGTCACCCAGTCCCTGCTTCCCCGCACGTCATATCCAAAGTCCTTGGGTTCTGCAGCAAAAATGCAGTGTTTGGCTTGCTTGGTGCTCAAGGAGTTAGTGGGAAACATCCAGTCAGGAGCGGAAGGGTTGAGGGGAGCAGGCTCCTGATGCTGAGGGGGGTCTCCACCATGACCTCATTCACTCATGTCCGCTGTCTGAAACCATTTGGGGATGTAAGTGTGCACTTGAGAGCCAGAGAGTGGTGGATGGGGTCTAGCACTGCAGTCGATGTCAAGCTGCATCAGGATCGGTGTTTTATTTCTGGCTATGCATGGTCTATTAGTGGTTAGGGAGATGTTGGGATGAAGGTTAGACTTGATGATCCTAAAGGTCCTTTCCAACCATAATAATTCTCTGATTCTATGTTCCTCCTTCCCAACAGGCAACTTATGCTCTTCTGGCCCTAGCCTGGGTGTTTGTGCCCGTATACATCTCGTCTGGGGTATGCCCAGCTGTATGCTGCACTGAAAGTGGACCCAGCCAAGTCCCCTGCACCCTGGAGGGCTGTCACCACCGTCCTTTGAGACTTCTAAGCCCTGCTCTGGGAATACGTCTGTCTCCTCACCTTCCCTGGGACATCCCCGGAGGAGGAGGAGGCCTG
Source organism: Megaceryle torquata (assembly GCA_024611175.1). NCBI lineage: Eukaryota > Metazoa > Chordata > Aves > Coraciiformes > Cerylidae > Megaceryle > Megaceryle torquata. The sequence goes on from JANIJG010020457.1 coordinate 17,551, forward strand.
GGCAGGGCAGTGATCACTCTCTCTCCCCTGGCAGATTGTCACGATGCCCGAGTATCTCCAGCGAAGGTTTGGAGGGGAGAGGATCCGAATGTATCTCTGTGGCCTGTCACTCCTGCTCTCCATCTTCACCAAAATCTCAGTGAGTAGCTCCCACACCACTCCATGACAAATCCACCACTGATTTCCAGCAAGTGGAAGGTTATTTTGGGGTCTCAAACCTCATGTGGCCAAGTCAGAGGAGAGTAGCTGCTGCAGGATGATCCAGGAGGGAGCAGGACACGAGGTGGAAATTCACGGGCAGGTGCTCTCTGTTGACACCCTGGGTGTTCATAGGTGGATCCAACAGTGATGCTCATGTTGGGGTGGCCCTGACGGCTGCACGTCAGCATTCCCCAACTCATGGTGCTCTCACCTTGTAGCAGAGGTTGTGGGTGAAACGTGCTCGGAGGGTGGGTTGCATCGTCTGGGTTTTTCTCCGTGCTCTGGCAGCAATGCTTTTTGGCATCCCCAAGGGGCCTGGCTGAGCCAGAGACTGAATTGGGAATGCATCCGTTGCTTTGGGGCATGCAGGTTTTCTGAGGAGAAGAAGCCTTGCTGCAGTTCTAAGATGCCTGAGCCTGTACAGAAAGTGCCTGGTTTTCAGGGACTTTTCCCCAGGGGTGTTTTCCCACCCATTTTGGCCTCATTCATGGTTCCCTATGTGCAGCCTCTGCTCCTGCTGCTTGCTTGGTAATCGTGGGAAGAGTTTATTCAATGGAAAACAGCTGAAAGAGCCTGTGACACCAGGCTTAGGGCAAGCAGGAGAGAGCTGGGCACAGACAGCCCTGGGGGGTTGGAGACAGGGAGACAGAGATCAAGAGCAAACAGCTCAGAAAGGATCCGGAGGAGAAAATCTGCCGGAGGGAGCAATCCTGCACCACCGCCTCTGATGGAGCGGGTGGATCTGACCTGGGGTCTGTTGGGGTTTCCATATTTCATTGGCTTAAAGAAATATACTTTTGCCAGGTGACAGGCTGCAAAAAATGTGCTTTTGCATGCGGGGCTGGCTGCAGGCCGGGAGGGCTGCTGCCAGAGAGTTTTTCCCCAGGGCAAGGTGCTCAGTGCCTGCCAGCTCCCTGCTCCCCAACACCAGCTCGGCTGGGTGCAACCATTGCTCTCTGCCTGGTGTTTCTCTCCCAGGCAGCTTCACAGCCCTGGGCTGAGCTGTTGGGGATCCTCTGGGTGTCCCCCCCCGAGGCATTTGGAGGATGGAGCAGCCAGCAAACACTGCTTGCTGGGCACATCCATCAGGGTTTAATGTGAAGGGAGAGGCTGTGCCTGCCTCAGACAGACCCAGTGCTGCAGGATGTGATGGCCTCAGCTCCAGGAGACCCCCAGGAGCTGCTCTTTGACCTTGGGCACAGCACTGTGCTTTGGGTTTCAAAGGCAGGTTTCAGGGGAGGTGACAACTCTTCCCACGTTCCTGCTTTTATCATGGTAGAGGTGATGTGGGTGACTCCATGAGCACCACTGCCACCAGTATTTACCCCCACAAAACCATGTCCTGTCGTGCTGGAGGCTGTTCTTCCTGTAAAACTGACCTGTGTTGTCCCCTTATCATTCATTTATGGCACTAAAGAGCCAAAGACATTTCTCCTGAAATCAACCCGGTGGCTCCTGGGGCACCAGTTGTTAGTGAGTTTGGGCAGGTGACACTTGGATTATCCCGATTGTCCTGATGTCCTATAACCTGTTGTCACTCACTCTCCTCCTGTCTGCTACTCAGGAGACTTCTGTCCCCTCCTTCTGATAAAGACAACCTAGGAGGAGCTTGAGGGAGATGCTGGAGCATCTGTCTGTGGTGCTGGTCCCCGAGATGAGTGAATGAATTCCTGCTGGCCTTTAAAAGGAAAGGTTGGAAGCTAGGGTGGGATTTCTGGTGGGGTACTTTGTTCTTGCTGAACTTGAAGACAGGCATTACCGGTAGTTTGAGGGCTGGTTGTCTTTGAGCATCCTTCCAGACTATCACAGATGTCCCCTCTTCTCTTACAAAGCAGTTCCCCACCGTGACATGGAGATGTGCTTGGTCACCTTGGTTTTCAGTCTCTCCATGGATTTGTCCAGAAGGGATAGATGTCCTACAATTTCATTCTTAGCTTGGGAGACCATTGTGGTGTCGCCTCACCAGGCGAACCTGTAGATGACCTTAGCACAGTGCCTGCACTGATGGGAACCTCTGCAATTCTCCTGGCTCTTCTCAGCACAATCTTGTGTTTGGAGCCTGGTGGACGCTCCCAAATGCCTCTTCCTGTGCCTTTTCTCAGCCAGTGCTATAGTTTCTTTGGTCTGCTGAGTTTTCTCTGATCCCTGAGTCACACAGGATGCAACAGAAGGGGAATCAGCCTAATAAGGGGATTATCTTGGCATCTGGCTCCATTCATGGTAAATCTCCTAAACAGTGGCTGTTTCCAGCAGTGGGTTGGGATGAATGTCTGCAGACACCCGGGGACTTGCCAAACTGGCCCCACGTCCCGTCCCTGGTGGTGACCGCAGCAGGGAACGTGGGAGGAGAGTGTGGAACTTGGAGCAATTAGACAGTGCTGTCTCCTGGCAAGGGTTTCCTTTGGTCTTCACTGGGGGCTGCCTCAAAGCTTGAGACCAGTTGGGCATTTCCTGCTTCCTCTCCCTGCAGACATTGTGTTTGTGGACAGATCTCCACTCCGTGTCCTCCTAAGCTGAGACATGGTGTCAGTGCTACTCCCTTGTCTCTTCTTTTGGGGCAGGGCAGGTGACAGTCCCCCCTTTCCTGGAATTTACCCTTTGGTGAACCCCAGCCTTTCATGTTCCATGGCAGGGTGCAGCAGGATAGCCCAAGTCCTGCTGAGAGATGGTGTCCCCCCTGGCTAGGAACACGTGAGGAGTTGTGCAGGTGTCCTAGCCTTGGCAAAGAGCCCTTGGAGACTTCTCTGTACCCTGGGTAACTTGTTCTACCAAGGCTTTGCCTTCACCAAGTGTTAAATCCAAGCTGTCTCTGAAGCCAGCTTTCACTGGGAAGGCATCAATGACATTGGGTAAGAACGAGTTTCCGAGTGAGGTCACCGGTGGAGGCAGGATTATGAAGCCTGACTTCAAAGGCTTCTCTCCTTTTACAGTTGAAAGGGTTTGGGTTTTTTGTTTTGTTTTGGTTTTTTTTATGAATAGGTCATGCCTGGTTTTAATGAGCTTGTTTTTGTATTTGGGGTGTCTTATTAACAACTCGGTCACATGCACTTTTATTTTTTCCCACCCTAGCAGAATTACCAGGAAGGGAGGTGGAGATACCTCTGCTTCCTCATAGCAAAGGCTTAGACTCATTTGCAGATGACTGCAAAAATGATTAAGTGTTGAGAAAGGCAGGAGAAGCAGTCGTGAAATATCTTGTCCCAGGGCTGTCTTCACAGCTGGGCTCTGGGGAAGGGTTACAGGAGAAGCAGATAGTCACGGAGGGGGCATGGCTTTCTGTCTGGTGCTGAGATGACAAGTGATGGCTCCCTCCAAGGGACTCTAAGAGCTCCAGAAGAAACCAGGGATGCTTGGCTGGCACGGTGCTCAGAATATTTTGTGTTTCCACTTCAGGTTGCATTGGGAGGAGGTGGCTGAAGGCCTGTGGTTGGGTCCTTTTTGTCTTGTAGCTGAAGCTTGCACTGCATGAATGTCTCAGGTGTCCTCTTGTAGGGCTGCTTGGTGGTCTCTGTGGTGTCAAACTATGGTTGGATTGCATTTATGGTGGAAAGTCATCAGAGCAGCCACTGGTAGAGGTGTTGGCATAGATGTCTATGAGCTGGTTCCTCTTCAGCAGGACATTCCAGGGCTCAATTTCCTCTTGGTGCTGGCAAGAGCTCTCCCAAAGATGTGGCCAAGCCCAAGTGCAGCTGAGGACACCTAGTACCTCCCTTGGGAATGCCAGGCATGACTCTGATGTAAAGCCTGGTCTAGATGTTGTGGAACAGTCCCTGAATTAGGATCCTCAAGATCATGGTGTAAGTTCTCTTCTGGTCAGCTTGATTTGTGATTTCATCAACGTTACACCTAACAGCATAGGGTCATCTGCTAGGGGATGGGCTTCCACATTGTACTGAAGCTGGCTGTGTGTTCTCCTACTGGGTTTCTTGCCAATGGAGCCCTGCTAGGTGGCAGACACCTTGGTTCTTCCATCACGTGATCCTGCTTGGCCCCTCTCCGTCACCTGATGATGGTCCTCAGCTCCTGTGTGGCGAGCATGCTGGAGCAGCGCCAGGAGAGGGGGGAGAAGGTGTGACATGGGAAATAGCACCAGTCCTCCACGTTACTAATCCCACGCAAATGCTCCCGCATGACCAGGCAAGAAAGCCCTTCTGTTTGGGGGATGGTTTCTGGGAGGCGTGTGAAGAAAGATGTCAAATCAGAGCTGATGTCTTGGCTGTGGGAAGCCGTCATGGCTCCCGGCGAGGGTGTGGAGTTAGCTCATCTTGCCTCTTCCTGCCCCTTCTGGCTTCGTTTCCTTCTCCAAACAAGGGTTTTCTTTTGTGAAGATACCCCAGCTGAGAGCTGGGGATGGCTGGATCTCAGCTGCGGGTGGAGACGTGGTGGTGGCGTGGGCACTGCCCGCTGTGCCCGGGCTGTCATCTCAAGGGGGTTTGGCAGCTGAGTGAGCTGCAGGCCTGTGCACGCTGCTCTGGGCAGAGGAACACCCCTCATGTCCTTGTGGGATGTGACATGACTGCAGGAGATGCTGGAGCTGGGGGAATCAGCATGTGGGACATGGAGTCAGTCTGTCCTTCTGTGGCCAAGCAGAAACCTCAAGCCTATTCCAGGGGCTTTGCAAGGGGAGCTGCAAAGGGAATGTGTTGGAGAATGCCTTTGTGCAGGTCCATGCTGGGGTGCAGGACCTTTGGGCTGCTGCTTCTCTCTCGGGGCCAAAAGCAACTTCTGCCACTTGCCCAAGCCTTGGTTTCCCCAACTGTGCAAACCGAGGAGGAGATGATTTCCCAGAAATGCTCTGCAAAGAGGTGGCTTCTTAGGACAAGGCTTCAGGAAGGGCCATCCTGAGGTCCACGTTGGGGCTGTCTATGTGTGCTCCTCACTGTGGAACGGCTGCAGACGTCAAAACACTGCTGCAGTCCCCAGGGAGCAGGGCAGGGCCTTACTCTGCCCCACCAGCACCCACCTGAGCACCATGAAATGTCTCGGGCAACGGTGGTACAGACCTGCCCCGTCCATCACCAGCAAGCACATTGAAGTCCCTGCACCTGAGAGGAGATCCCCTCCTGTCCCCAGCAGCGTTTTCAGACTTGCTGCTGCCCTCCTGACCGGTCTGACAGCCCAGACCACTGAGCTGCAGCTGGGGAAGGGGGGAAGCTGGTCCTTGGCAGGATCCTCACCAGCAGCACGGGTGCCAGGAGGACAAACCCTGCCAAGCAGAACGTGAAATACCAGCTACAGCCGCCCCTGTGCATCAGCCCTGCAGGGGCTGTTGGGCTGCAGAAACAGCACCAGTGTGCTGGGTTGGGGAGGGGGTTGGGTGGCTTGGGCTGCCTCCAGGGAGCACCCAAGGGTGCTGGTGTTCTGAAGGAGCACAGCCCCTTGGTTGGTACTGAGTGGCCCATCTCCAGGGCTCTACAGAAAGTATGGTGAGATAGCACCTGGAGAGCAGGGTGCTGCCATTGCTGGAGGAAGGGGAGGTAGCCCAGGCTGGTGTCTGATCCCATAAAGGGCCGAGTATCTCCAGCTCCCTGCTTTGCCCCAAGCCATCACATTTCTGACCCTTACATTCCACTGCCTGCATCCAACTGGGCCCAGTTGCAAATGACTGCTGCAAATGGAGCTGCTTGCCCCACTCTTTGGGAGAAGGTGGCCTGTGACACCCACCTGCAGCAGTGACACAGACACCCACGAGGGACCTCGGCTTCAGCGCTGGCTTTGGGAGGTGTCCTCCTGGCATGTGCAGGAAAATGTCCTTGCTGTACCCACAGCGTTGACCGTTTCCCTGCTGTGCTGCTCTTGCAACACCCTTTGGGTGCTGTCCCCTGTCCCAGACCTTGTGTCTCTTCTTCCACACACAGACGGACCTGTACTCCGGGGCCCTCTTCGTGCAAGTCTGCCTGGGCTGGGACCTTTACCTCTCCACTGTCCTGATGCTGGTGGTCACGGGGCTCTACACCATTGCAGGTGGGTTGCTCAGCATCCGCTGGCCTTAGTCTTTCCTCTTGGGTTGAAGCACAGCACTTACACTCCAGCTTTTGTTTTATAATATTTTTTTTTGCTCCTGGAAAGTTTTGGGGGATTTATACTAATGGGGATCATACCCCCTGCCCTACCCGACCAATATCTGAGCATCCTTCTCGAGTGTCAGCTGAGGCAGCAACTCAATGCGTGACCTCTCCTTTGTCACTATGGATTTTCATCTGTAGTAACTCCTCCTCCATCACGTACATCAATGTGTGTACCTATTTATAACCTCAATAATAGGGGCTCCTCCTATCTCAGGACTACGTAACCTATAGAATCTACCACCTGAGAGCCCTTTGCCCAACTCATTTCCCTCCCTCTTTCCCTGCCTGCAACACAACCTGTTGCCCTCCCTCTGTGAAGCCTTTGGGGATGTTTCTTGCCCTTTTTCCCCTGTTTTGGGACCAGCTGCTTTTCTGCAGGGTCAATTCAAATGCTGCTCTTGTGATCCAGAGGCAATGAGGGTTTGGAGCTGGAGCTGGAGTTAGAGCTGTCTCATCCCAGCCATCAAAAAGGGAAACAGTTGAAGTATATCCAAAACGTGGTGGATTTGGCAAGACTTTGGTTTTAAGCAAATCCCATCTCGTTTTTTTTTCCTGCCTACAAGGCCTGATGTGATTTCAGAGCGAGCTGAGGCAGAGGGTGTGATTGTTGTGTCACCCTGACCCTGAGAACAACCAAAGCATGGTCAGGGAAGGTGCAGCCCTGAATTCACAGGATGCGAGTCGGTAACTGGGGTTGAAACTGGTACAATTTTTGACCCATTTTCTGTAGCTCCACTACTTTTTAATGCTTCTGTTCATGTGCCGAGTAATTGGTTTCTGGCTAGGTAAGCAGGTCTGGGCTTTGGAATTGGGCTGGAGGGAAAGACTGGGATGGAAGGACAGAAATGCTGCTGGCTGGATGGCCAAGGGGTTGGGAGGAGACCTGGTATGGCATTAGGTGGGGTGAGTGATGGCCTGTGTGAATCTCATGAGGTTCAGCGAGGCCAGTGCAAGGTCCTGCCCCTGGGTTGGGGCCACCCCTGGTGTCAGCCCAGGCTGGGGGGGAAGGGTCGAGAGCAGCCCTGGGAGAAGGACCTGGGGGTGCTG
>JANIJG010020459.1:0-17211 GCA_024611175.1 Megaceryle torquata
TTTTTTATTTTTTCCGGCTGTTTGACATAATGTTGATACCTATGCATATTTTGTGTCTTTTTAAAAATTAAAAAAAAAAAACCAAAAAAAAAAAAAACCAACAAAAAAAAAACAAAGCAGGAGAATACGTTTTTGAAGAAGAGAATTTTTAGAACAGTTTGATAACGCAAATTATTTTTTCTCAATTGTTTGAGCAGCATTCAAGTTTTGAAAAATCTTGTAGAAGCCAATTTTTTGTAACTGTGGTGCAAATCTTGTGTTTTCTTAGCCTGATGAAAAGTAGTATAGAAGCAATATTTCATACGTGACATATGTGCATATACATATACATATGTAGTCACACATAGAGACAAAATGTGTGGGTGTATGTATGTATGTATATATACACAGAAACACACACACACACAAAATATACGTATGAAGTGAAAAGCTTACCTTTTTCCTATCTAGATTAAGAACCTATTTTAGACATTTGTTATGTTTTGTGAGAAGAATGTTCTATTTGAAACTACAAAACATTTAATTCTTACTGTATCTCTGGTTGTTTAATGGGAACGTTTCACATTTAATGGTAAACATGTGGAAGATGTTAGAATGTAGTAATTATTTAAGAAAGTGTTCACCCATGTATTCCTGAGGTTTGCTTTGTGCCTCTGAGTATTATTTAATTAAAGTGTTTTAAGTTTGCAGAATCTTTGTTACTGTACCAGGTATGTGGGTGAACATTGAAAATCGAGGGGAACTTTTATAAAGCAATGTAAATATTCAACCTTACGGCTGTTCTTGCATAAAGACATAAGATTTTAATAACTACATTCTGAAAACATCTGTTGAATTTATAAGAAACACTACAGTAACTGTATAGATAGTTGAAAGCATTCTTGAAAATCCAGCTCTCTACTTTTAAAAGTTAAGCCTCTTTCATCAGATGTCAAGGGAATGGGTAATACAGTTTCTGTAAAATTGCAGAATTTTTTTCTATGTATATGAAGTCAGTTAATAGAAAAATGTTTTTTTCCACAGGTTAATATTAATTAAGAAATAAAGGTGAAGATTTTGTGGCTTTAAAGATAGGATTTTCACCAGCAGCATTGAAAGATTATACATATATATATATACAGAAAGATATATATATATATAAAAAATGGAAAGTGGTTTACAAAACCCCCAAAATGAGCACTGTACATGATAAGTGAAAGCAAAAACTATATTTGCCATGTGTATTGTATAGCAATCATTGGTGTTAATAGTGCAAATGTTTCCTTCTGGTACCAACTATGTGTTTGAAAATTCCAATACGCATTGTTTTCAAAAAGCTCCCCTTAAGGAATGTAACTGGTTTATATGAGTAAGCAGTTACTGTATTGCACTTAAATGTTCTGTTGAAGGAAATGCAATTTTGTTTTCTGTAGAACTGTTGGTTGTAAACCATCTATAAACTGAAGCTAAAAATGCTCATATTTAGAGCTGGGATGAAAACTGGTATTTAACCTTTGTATCTTCTTAGGAATATCCTTTTTAGTGTATGAAAGGTGGTGGCACTGCGACTTTATTTAGTCTTTTCATCTGAGCCACAGTCACCTCTCTCCCGAAGCAGCCACCTTCTGAATGCACAAATATACTGGGATATGTAGAAAAAATCTAGAAGAAACAGCGAGCTTACATTTTTCTCTGAAATCCATCCTTTTTGCATTAATTGTACCACTTGAGTGAGATTTTAGACAAACACAATAACCATCTTATTACCATATAACGTGTAAGAGTCAGAAACAGAAGGAAAGGAAAAAAAAAAAAAAAGGCCTCTTTAGGTTGATTTTAACGCTGCCCAGAAGAGTCAAAGGTTAAGGTTTAAACTGATATTGTCCCAGCCATTACTCATATGTATATAGTTACAAAAGTGACAAAACACTGCCTTTATATTATTTAGCAATATGTTGTAAATAGCATTATTAAGCTCTTTTTTTGTAATAAAGACCCTTTAATTTGAAGATAGTACAATAACTGAACTGATAAAGTCAATTTTTGATTTTTTTTATTTTATTTTTTAGCTAGAGGCAATTTCAACTGTGGATTTTTTTGTTGTTGTCTGTTGTTCTGAAGACTTTGCATAATTTATTGGTTTAATTTATCCTAATTTATTTGATGAAGGTGTACAATTTTGTATTACCAAGGATGTACTGTAATATTAATTGATGACAAGATAAAACAATAAGACTCCCCTGTCTGTTTGGAAAAAAAGGTGCAGTAGACAATTGATTGAAAAAAAGTTACAATTCTAGCTTGGCAGCTACTAAATTTAAGATAAACACAGGAAAAATGTTTGGGGGGGTGGGGGTGGATTTTATTTTGTGTGTTTAAAGCTTTTGTATACTCTCCAGACTTTTACCTTTTTGCTTTGTACCACTTAAAGGATACAGTAGTTCAATTGCCTTGTGTGCCTTCCATCTTCTCTAAACTGAATGTATGTGCAGTATATATGCAAGCTTGTGCAAAATAAAATATAAATTACAAGCTCATTGCCATTGTTTATATTTATTTCCAAAAGTTTACGTTGCCCTGTATCAAGAGGTGGACCACTGAACCCCTCTGCTTCAGCCAGGCTGTGCCTAATGCTGTAGTCCTCTGAAGATTTTCTTTTCCCCCTTAGTTCGAATTATTTATTAATGAAACTGCCAGCCCTCTTGCAAAATGGATATAATGATTTATCTAATCCAGTGTCCTACCTCCAGTGCCGGTTAAGATAATGAATGCTATTTTGCAATAGTCTATCAGACAAGGAATAACTCCCTGCAAGAGACATGCTATGTCTGAGGCGGCACAGACAGCCCTTTAAATTAAATGTAGCCAACGTGAGCTAGAAAGTGCTTTTATTTATGATGTTTATTCATTTCTTGCGTATACCTGCCGTGCTGGTGTCCTGCAACAGGGAGTTCCACAAGTCGGGTGGATGTAGAATAATGCTCGTTTTGATGTGGATCACATTTGTTCCTGTTACCAGTTTGCCCTTGTTAATGGTAGTGTCCAGATACCATTCTCTGTTCTTGTTATTACAATTTATCACTCTTTCTTGGATCACTTCCTTTTCAAGCTGTATAATCACTAGCATTATATATAACTAATCTGCTCTTACACTTTTCCTCAAAATGCAAGTCTCATCTGATCATTATTTTTCTCTAGTCCTTAGCTATTTCTGCTGTTTCCTATGTACCTTAAAGTTCTGGTGATGAGTGAACCTTTGATTTACATTAATGTCTGCATTTCAGATATGAATGGTTTCTTTTTGGCTTAGAATTGGTGCAGATGGCAGTAAGATGGTAGCTTATTTGGATCACAAAATCATGCAAGAATTTCCTGATTTTGAAGAAGGAGCATGTTACAAATATGTTTTCATCTGAGGTTAATTCATCTTCCCTGATTCAGCCTTAAGACATGGTAGAGCTGAGCTGGAGCCCGAATCCAGTTTTAGGTACACTATAACAACCAAACATTTTGTATCTGCAACAGCAATCAAAACTCCATGTGTTTTTATACAATTGCAGTTGCATTTGCTGGGTCACATCAACACCAGATGTAAAGGAGGTCTCTGAAAGGTCATGAAGTTGCATCTACATAACTAATAGTCATTTAGGTGCAAGATCTCTGTTTTTACTGCAAAGAAACAGCCTTTCCAAGTCCATGCCTATCCATATTACCAATACAACATACTAGAAACATTTTCAGGTCAAAATACCTGACATTCGGATAATTTCTTACGTAACTGGCTGCCCCACAGCACTTACTAATTGTCCATGTATTCAGGAGGCTGCACGGTGAGCAGGGCGAACTGCAGTGTCTGAAATGAGCATGTCAAGGTCCCTGGCTCATCCACTCCAGAAAGCCTCCAGCCTTGAGGAGGTCCTCTGCCAATCTCATCTCGGAGCAAGCACAGGCATCCCAGGAGGGAGCTGCCAGGAAACCATGAAAATGCTTTCCTTGTCAGAGAGAAGCCAGTAAGAGAGTGAGGAGACTAAAACCAGGCAGCTGGTTAAGCATGTCCCAGCAAAGCCTTACAAAGGCAGCTACAGATTACATGGGAGGGCTCATTTTGGTGTTAGCTATCAAGATTTAACAAGATGAAGGAGAGGGAGGTCATCCTCAGGTGCTCAGTTAATGGCCCAAAGGATATGCGTTGCATGGGTAATTGGTAGCTCACTCTGTCCCCTCATCAGTTTTTCTCTCAAATATAGTAGTTCTATGAAATACAAGACACTATTTGCCATTTTACCCTGCAGTGGAAAGCACACAGATCTCTAAATAAGAAATCCTAGCTATTGGCATCTCAGAATACTGCAGTTCAGAGCTAGACTGGAAGTTGGCAAGTAGTCCCTGTCATTGTAGAGGGCCAAATCAACTTTCCCAGGCTTCAAGCACCCTGAAATGATCCAAATTCTGCAGATCTGGCCATCTGTGCTTGGAAATCCTCAGTTCCCCTAATACCTGGAATTTTTACAATAAGGAAGATACTGTGTTCTAGCTTAAAAAACATAAGGAGGACATGAACTGTCCCTGACCAAGGCAAATAGAGCAATTTTATGTCACTAGGAACTGGGGTCTTTTAACATGTCACATTACTGAGAAGCCAAATGTAGAAGACTGCATTTTGTGATTCAAAAGCCTGAAAGAGTTAATCGCTCTCATTTTCTTGGTCTGTACCCTTATTTATGCCCACTCTAGGTTGTGCCAACACAATTTCTATGGAGATGATCCCTTCTGATCCAGTCTTCCCTCTTTGTTAGGAGGGAAAGGGAACTGATGGGTGAGTTGCAGCATACGACTGAATGCATTTAGGAAACAACGGCAAACAAGTCCATCACTCTTTGCAGTGGGTTACAGTGTTTCCCCAAACAAACTAATCTGATGTAGTTTTAAAATATGGCACATTTTAAGTAGGCAATATGGAAAATAAATTAAATCTTTGCTAAAGCTTATTGTTGAATGGGGATGGAGGGCTCCTTTGGTGGTGGCAGAGCTGCTAGAGAAAAAGGGGTGGGGGGTGGAAGGGTGGTTTCCCTGCATGGTCCAAGTCTCTGACCCTCCAGGCACATTGCAAGGCCTGCCTGTTGTTCCAGCTTTTCAGCGGGCAGGGACATTTGGAGAAGCTGCCTATTAAAGTCTGATCGATTGATGGGTGCAGAAAATCCATCATTTTGCTACAATGCTCATTTTTGTGCGCAGTTTATAAGTATCACTAACGTATCTGTTAGTGAAAGAGGTGAAAGAGGTACCTTTTATTTACATATTAAATTTTTTATAGACACTGAAATGAATTCTTGTTGGCTTAGGTTAGCCTGGCTCTTTCCAGAGCTGCAGAGCATAGTGAGACACTGACTCTCGTGCAGAGAAAGGACCTCCCCCCACCTCTCTCTGCCCAGAGTCTGGGAGGCTGTGATTGCGTTTTCATGAATAAATCCTAAGCGAGTGAATAGTGGTACTTTCCCATTTATTTGGGAATCAGTGTGAAAAAACAAACAAACAAACAAGCTATTTGCTTCACAACAAAACACATGAAAATGAACTGCTGTTCATGCTCAAAGGCAGTTAATTGCATGCACAGTTTAATTTTGTTCTTTAAAATTAGACTTAAGGTTGAGTCTGTAGCACAGCAAAGGAAAGGGAAAAAAAAGAGAAAGACAGCACAGATAGCTAAAGAAATACTATCGGCTCCAATATAAATATGTTTGCAGTTTGCAAGAGACCTGCCAGTCAAGCAGCTGGGGGAGGTAACAGGGGAGAACGCATGAGAGGAAAAAGTCTTGTGGCAACAGTGGCCAGTTTCATTATGGCCACTGCCAGACTGTGAAACAACTCTGGGGGCTTGAAATCCTATTGCCTATTAAAACTGGGCATGACAGCTCTTTTTTATGCTTCACCAACCAGAGATGGAACTGTGTCCTAGGGGAAATAAGGAAAAATATTTATTACAAGTGTTTAACACCTTTTAGTACAAAACAACCCTAATATGCAGCACTCAAGGATAATTCATGCCAGCACATGTAAAACCAAGGGGAATCGCTTATCAGCTCAATAATTTGGTCAGAGCTTTTAAAGGAAGAGATTTCGCTCCAGTCAAAACCCTGAGCCCAGATTTCTCTGAAGTGGAGGCACTTCAGATTATTATTTTTTGTGTATTATTTTTACAGTTTCTCAGTAATCGACACAAGGCTCTGACAGCACACCCATCCCAGGGACCACATGGCTGCCTAAGTTGGGCTGAAGAGCAGCCGTAGAGACTGGAGACTTATCTGCCCTTTGTGCATGGCCATAGTTGGCATATTTAAGAAAGCTGCAGAACAGTTAGGGGTGAATCTTGCACAGACCACAAGGCTGAGGTTTACACTGCTTTAAAGGCTTCTTTGAAAAATGTGCACCCTAAGCTTGCCTGAGATTGCAAACAGCCTAAAAGTATAAGGACTGTTGGGTTAAGGGGTGTATTTCAGATCTGTCCTGAGAAAATATACGTGTTTAGAAGCAGCAAAATATAAAATGAAATTCACCGCTTTCTTACACAAACCTATGCATTGTGACTTCCCAGCTTTTGGTGAAACCTAGAGCTCAGATGTGGATCTCCACCGTGCACTGAGTGCCAGAGGGAAAAACCTCAAGCCCTTTCAAAAGGCTGAGCTCAAAGCTTTTCATGCTGCCGGCTGCGAGTCCCCATTTTATAGACAGTGAAACAGAGATGAGGGACAGTGGCACCTCCTCCCCAGGGCCACTGCCAGCCCTTTACGTTACTCATTAATGCTCGCCGTTACTCGTTAACAGCCTGCGCAGCCCTCGCAAATCCCCCCCCGGTTTATGTTGTGCAATCGCCACACTGCTGCCGTTCCCATTTTATTTCCGAGCAGAAACCTTGCTTTCTGGCATTTTTTTGCATCCTTGCAAGTGACCGGAGCCAATATTTTAAAATAGTGTTTACCCGGCCATTTGCTTTTGCAGAACCTGGGGGGGAACCACAGAGAGACTGGAAAAGCCCATCCGTGGTGAGGATTTCCCCCGGCCCATGAGTCAGGTTGCTCCCTCCTCCTTGTCGGTGCGCACCGTCAGGAAGGCCCTGCTGCTTAAACAGTGTTTCTACCCTTCCTGAAATTTCCAGAGAATTCAGTAGACCTTCACAGAGGCCACGGGTGTCTGCGGGCTGTAGCCAAGGGAGGCGCAACGTGGCCATCCCAGCTGCTGGCAGGGGCCATGCTGGGAAAAGAGCAGGTCAGGAAGTGCTGTGGTAGAGCAAGGGGGGAAACCTGGCTCTGCCAGGAATGACCCTGTGCAAAGGGCCCGGCGGATGGGCGCTGCCCAAGGCCACATAAGCTGCTCCTTACTCTGGCCAAAGGTACTGGGGTTTACAGCCCACAGGCAAAGAGGGCCCAAGGGGTGCCAGAAGACAGCAGCGTCAGCAAGGGTCTGGACCTCCCTCCACAGACAGAAATTTTATAAGCAGCGGGGTGAAGCTGGTGCCCAGCGGTGGGCAGCCCTGCCCTTCATGTGGCTCCTGCATGGTATTCCCAAATTTCAGCACCATTCTCGTGTCTTTTTGGAGGAGGGAAGTGGAAGGGGCGAGGGGGGTGACTGTGGTTTGGACAAGGTAAACGGCACAGCAGTCCCAGCAAATAGGCATGTATGTCATCCCCAGCAAAAGACCTGTCCAACTGCCCTGTGATTCTGGATATAGAGTTATACCACTTGTAAAATTCAGTATTTGTCCCAAATGTGTTACTCTTTTTTTTTTTTTTTTTAATAGATAATATCGGTAGTGTATAATTATCATTATTATTATTATCATTGTTATTATTAACCTTAAGGAATTTTATTCTACTATAAATATAAATGAAGTGTATTCATCCTTAATCTGATCTCAAATGACCGGAAAAGAGGATCAAAAAAGTGCAAGATAGCTAAACAGCAGGGGAGAAAACAGGGAGGGGGGGTGATGTGAAGGGGGAGGGGGGCAGTGAGGGTTTTGACTGCAAAAGAAAGAAAATTATCCCAATTCTAGCACTGCTGGAAAAACGTGGAAGTTATTGCCACACAAAGAACCTCTTGAACTACTCTGCCTTCCAAAATTTCTACTGCACTCTGCAGTTACTTGTGTATGGCAGAAGCAGCATCTTTGTATTATATGAACAGTCTGCTTCATAATCAAATACCATCTGTCGCTACATCTGAACTTGTTTTCAACATCTGTGCGTTCTGGTCTTAACAAAGCTTTAAAAACTAATTCAAAAACTTTCACAGATCACTGGCTAAATATGTACATTTACCATCTTTCATATTGGTTTAAAATATTTCTTCTATAGCTGCATCCCCTTGGCTGGGAATAGTTAAGATGTATACACTGAGTTGCTTTATTAAGCTTATTTTCTAATGGCCTTGGGTAGCCAAGTGCAAAAGAGGGACACTTGCTCAGGCACCGAGAGGACCCATCATATTCTTTCTTGGTGCCAATACAGTCCCTTTCTGCCAATGAGAAACCTGAAAGTTGATCAGCTACCATACCCCAATTACTCAAAATGACACTACAGATAAAACTGCAACCAAGGGGAGAATCAACTGTATGGCTTATATGCTGCTAAAGTGTGTCTGAACAAATGGTGAAGTAAAATCATGAGAGCCCTCAGGAGGATAAGTACGTTGTTACTTTGCACATGCTTCAGAAATGTGAAGTACATCTTTACAGAACTTTTGGCCAACCCCCTGGCAGATGTTGACCAGTTTTGCTTATGTATACATCAGTTGCAGAACACTAAAACAGAGATTGGAAATTTTAATTTAGTCAAGGCAGTTGGGCTAAAATGATGGCTTTTGTTGAAACCATTAAATAGAGCTGCCTAATGAAGTACAGTACAGCACTGGCAAACCGAGCCCTGATGAGATGCAGCAGCTTCCAAACTGCAGCCCTGCAAAGGGGAAGAAGGAAGCTTGCAAGTCTTTAACTAAAGTGGAATGGCGACAGCCCTTGTAAAGCTGCGTTTGATTTTGTGTTTGAGGGCAGACGTACTTGTACATTATTGCCCTGACATTTTAACCATTAGTTGGAAATGTGCCGTTGCAGTTCCTGCCATATATTTCTCAATCCTATTTGTTAGAAAGTGAGCTAATAGACAGTGTGATGAAGTGATCATAAATTCACTTTCAAAGGGCATTTGGGTTCAGAGCCTAAAGATTGAATATGGCAAATTCTTAGGCACAGGGAAGAAGGTGGGGGCCAGGAGGGTCATTCTCACTGATGGGTTCAGTGATTGATTCCACTACAGAACTATATTTGCCCTTTACTTGGCTGTTTAACACAGAATAGCTATAATAGGCTCCCAATCCATTATTCCTCTTCCTTCTAGGGTCACTATGGAGTTGAAAGAAAATATAACCTTGGCAGTGATAAAATAAACTTTATCATTATCAGGTGTTTGGAAATTGGAGGGTGTCTGATTGCTTATATAGGATCCACACAAACACACACACACACAAAGGGTTATAATATAATCCTCCGTGCCTCCTCTGACAAATGGTTATTACCATTCAGTATTGGTTTTTTGCTCATGCAATAATATGGTGTCATGCAAGTCCACACAGCCTTGAAATTCTTCTTATTATACATAGCCTTCCAAAAATCACACACAGTATGCTGCTTTTTTGATGGTGATTAGCAGCATTTTTTTAAACATAGGTGGCTTAGAACAAAATTTGCTTTGAGAGAGCAAAATAATTTCTGAAATGCAAGATGAAAAGGAGTGTTCTAGCACACGGCAAACCCAAAATATTTTCAATAATTAGGATAGACTAATGCTCCATTTCATTTGTTTATGTGTTATATAGTATAGAGTAAGTGGCACTGTAGTTAAGTGTTTGTCAGCATTTCCCTTGCAAATCCTGGTTTTCCAGCAGGTTGATCTAACTTGCCAATTTCAAATCACACTGGGCTAACACTCACTATACACATTGTCAGCCCAGATGCAGATTTCTGTTGTTGTTATTACCAAAAATGAAATAAAGAGAAGCTGCTGGTTTTTAGTTCATGGTAAAAGATAATGGTTTGCAGGGGGCAGGGTGGGTGGGTTCTTTTTTTTTCCCTGTTGCTCCTAGTTGGGATTTTGTTGTTGAAACAGTCCGATTCCAATGGGTTTGTTTTGAAAGGGATGTAAAAGGAAGTTAGGGTATGGATAGTTTTACACACTCAAAAATACAAGTGACACATAGAGGGCTCAGGGAGAGAAGAGGGCAGCTTTCTAGTCTGATATAATGGCCAGGCATATGGTATTCTGGGTACACCTACTGACCTCCATTTCAAGCTTTAGTTCTGCATTGTAAAGGCCTTAACACACTCATAAATGTCCATTGCAGCAGCTGAATTCTGCAAGAAAACACAAAATTGGTTGACTCATCTGGGGGAACTCCTGCAAAGCACAGAAGCAAACCCTGGCCTCCTCCCACCAGCCTTTGGGACCAACCTTTCAGGTTGCTGCAGGACCACATAAAGTTCACTGGGGGAACCCTGAAAAAGGGGCCAAACCTCGACCTTCAACATCCCCAAAATCTGCACCATCCCATAACGGGCACAAGAGAGGACAGGACTTGGGGGCTGCAGTCCCAAACATCCTCTGCTTGACAACAGGAGGAGTGCCTCCTCCTGACAGTACTTGCTGGTCCCAGCACCACTCAGGCCGCGGGGGGATGCAGGATGAGGAGGAAGAAGAGGTATAGAGGAAAGTTCAGTAGCCACCACAGACTGGCTCTCTCGGATGTGGATCAGAGAACTCACCAGGGTGAGCATGAAGAGCTGCTCTCCTCCACAGATAGAGAGTGGGGGCCATGCAGGTGAGGAACACATGCTAAATAAACAAAACTTATTCTGGCTCTGCTGGGGTTTTCTTTGTTTTCTCCTTCACTTTTAATTAATTAAAAATATTTTTCAAACTTAAAGAAACCCAGTGCTGAATCATTGCTCTCCCATTGTTGCTTTATGAGATTGCTTGTGTCTTTTACTATTTAAAAATCATTTGGTTTTGTTAGCTGCAGAAAGATGTACTGAGATGCTCTCCGCTGCCTTCCTCTGAGGATGTAGCCATACATCCATGTGAGGTACAGGCATGTAAATCCAGATTAAAAGCAGATTTTACACCAGTGTAGTGCAGTAGTATATTGTAAGAGTAAGTGGAGAAATAGGCCTAAGATCAAAGGACTGCATCAAGGAGCAGTACACTTCTAGATGTTTACAAATCTAGAGGGTTCTCTGCAAGTTAAGAAACGGGGATCCCCTGGGTGAACAGTTGTTAACGGCTCTAGAGAGGATAAAAAGTGGCAATATCATACTCTGGCTGCTCAGAGAAAGACAAATTAGAGAACATGTTCATATCACTTAGCAGATACCCAAAGGTCTTGTAGTACTTTTAAATCAATTGTTCAGCTGATGTGACTAGCAGTGCTGACAGTTGGGGGGTTTATTTTGCTTCTGTTGCAGGTGTTGAGGGTATGGCTTCTGAGATTTTTGGTGCTCTGGACTGAGAGACTAAGGTCAGCAGAAGAGACTATGACATTAGTAGTGTTAGATCAATTTATATTGAGTGAGGTTTCAGTCTGATTATAGTAGCAGCAAGTTACTTTTACAAGCCATTGTTCATGTAACTTCCTTCAAGATCTGCATCGGTCAGAGCTACCGCATACACCACTTTAGCATAGAAAACAAGGTCCATATTATTCTGCACCTGGAAAAATATTTAGGTAGATTCCACTTGAAAACAAAGGGCAGTTCCCTGCCTACTTAAGTTAATCTAGAATTCCTCTTTTTAAAATTTTTTAAAATTTTTTATATCCAAGCCAAAAATTTCCATATATTGATGCATTCCAACACAAAATTCAAGGTTTGAGATGAGAGGACCCCAGCTAAATGTCAAGATTTTTCCACACAAAAGAGAAACTGGATTTGCCCTCTATGTAAGACATATAGCAGATAAAACCTTATCTCTTCCCATGACTTCCTGGACAGAAGCAGCAGCAATATATATTAAGATATCAATTGACTGTTTATAGGATTAAGTAAGGAATAGCTGAAATCAGTCTTCGTTTTTATTTGACTTTAATTCATCCAGTCATGGATCTGTGTGGTAACCACCTGTAATAAAGTAATAATAACAATAATAATAGAGCTTTGCACTTTTACAGCATCTTCCATTCAAAGCTATCTCAGTGCCCTTCATAAACATTATTCTTGCATCCATTCCTTCAATTCCTTCACTTTCTCCTCATCTTTAACTGTAGAATTTGCAGTAATATGACAGCATGGATAGCCTTACAAATAAAATAAGGCAGGATATTTCAATGTGCTACAGAAAGAGTGAGGTAAAGTTATTTGAAAAATATAAGAGAAATTCAGTAGGTTGAGGATGGTATATGTTCATTTTGCTAACAGATTATGTGCTCCATTAAAGATAAAAGAAAATCCATACATTCTGCAAGGTCAGCTGATATTTCTTACATTAAAGGAACATAAATCAACATATACCACTCAGCATGTCTTGTTTCTAAGGCAAAAAGTGAAGAAGAAAAATGTCAGTGAACAAAGTTTGGAAAGATGTGGGATTCATTTCTTTATTACAGATAACATTTTCTAAAATCAGTCTTATGATCACACATTTCTCATGTAAATAAGTCACAGCATTGAAAGGTGACAGGAGATGTAGGTATGGGGTTGCAATTTGAGACTCCCTGGAGCAGCAATACTCTATAGCTGTATGGCAGCTAGCTCACTAAACACAGTTATGAGACAAATAAGAAATGCTAAAAAAATACTGCCACACTTATTGTCTTCAGTATCCTGAGCCAGCTTCAGAGCAAGGAAAGAAGAGGTTGTTTGCTCTGGGCAATTCATCCCTGTAAGCTTAGCCTGTCTCCAGTGGAAAACTTCCTAGGGTGAAATTCCCTCCATGTGGATAGCCAGCACAAAGGCCATACACCACTAAGCTTGTGGTAATGATTTCTTCCAACTCAGTGCTTTAAATTAAAGTGAAAGGGAAACAAAATTTAAAAGACAAGGAAAACACCTGAGAATGCACAAAATTAATGCAAGCAGGCAGATTTGGAAGAAAAATGCATAGTAAAGAGGTGTTTTTTAAATGGAAAGTGCTGTTAAGCAGGAAAAATCCTGACCTTCCACCAGTATCAGAGGCCGTATTCCTCTTGCGTTGTGTTAGGTTTGAATACTCTCTCCACAAAGAAGCCCATCCCTCTACAACTAAGGAGACATTTCCTTTGCTGGGCACTGCAATACCACCAAGAAACTCAAATCCAGCCTTGAATGGTCCTGTTCTGGCAGGGGGGTTGGACTAGATGATCTTTGGAGGTCCCTTCCAACCCTTAACATTCTGTGATTCTGTGAAGCACAAGTGAAATGCTGGGAACAGCATGGATAGCAGAGGGAAAGGAGAACAGGCAGAGAGCTCCAGTTAAGGAACAGGAGGAATAAGAGACCTATGGCCTGTGCCTCAACTTCTCCATCCATAAAATACAAGTAGTGGTATGTATCTTCCTGCACGAAGTGTATTGAGACAGGCTGTCTGTGTAAACGTTCAGATTAGTACCAGCCATCACCCCTTCAGTAAGTTCATTCTGCCCTCCCCCTTTTCTCAGTATGACAGTGACTGCAGCAGTAGCTCAGTAATTGGATATTCTCACGCCTCAAATTCCCTGGTATTTAATTTTTATATAATTCTCAGAACCTATCACATATTTGTTTTGATTTATTCAATATTGATCCTTTCTCTGACTTTCGAGCAGCTATCACCTTCCCCGCCTGTTCTCAGGGAATCTGCCAAGCCAGCAGTTTGTGATTTTGTCATAATACATGTGTTTCATTCTCCGGGTGGCTGTCACAAGCTTCTGGATCTCACAAATGTTACATCCCCTCTTTTTATTCACATGTTCTGTATATTAAATGTTCCCAGAGATGGCCTTTTCCTGTGTGGAGAAACAAGGCTTTTTGTATCAGTTTGAAGGCTACAAATCTAAACCTGCCTTAGCAGAGAAAGAGGCACTTGATTTTTGCTGGATTTGAATAAATGCTCTTATACTGTTTTCTACAACACACTGTGCACACAAGAGGAGAAAAAGGAGTGTTGACTGAGGAGAGCTTGGGGCAACATTTTCTGATGTGTGTAGGTGACTGGGGCATGTTTCACTTTGTTAGCAGACACTTGTATTTTGCTTGCTGGTGGCACAACTTTCCCAAGCACCTCTCTCACTTCAGAAAACTGATATATTCTAAACTGCCTTGCCCAAATATGTTGTTAGTTTGGTGTCTCACAGCTGTTGGTCTTCTCCAGCGTGGCCATGACAAGAAGGCCACATACCACCAGTCAAAGCATTGTCCAGTTAGGAGCTACCCCTTTTCAAGGGAGAATAAAGCAAAGCCCATACTTCACTATGTTAAGGCTACAACTGTCAGACCAAGGGAAGCGTTCATCCTCCTCTATTCAGCCCCATCTGGAATACCACTTCTGGTTTTGAAACCATGGAAGTCAAAGAGGATACTGACAAACTGGAGAGGTCCCAGAAGGTTGCCAAGACCATTAGGGCTAAATCATGTGTATGTTTAGGAATGATTGAAGCAACTGGGCTCTTTGAAGAAGGTGAAGAGGAGGCTGAGAAGAGAGGTCTCTGGTCAGTATTTGAAGGGAAGTCACAAAGAAAAATGAGCTGCTCTTTTTGATAGTGGTATACAGTAGAACAAGGAGCAATACCCCTGAGCTGTGGCTCAGAAGATTCAGAATAGACATTAGGGAAAACTTAACTCATAGAGAAGTGGTGCAGGAACAGTTTACCTGAGAGCTAATATCTCTGTCTTTGGAGGGTTTCAAGACTCATTGAGAAAAAAAAAAAAAAACAGAGCTGACATTATCTGGATAGTTAGTAATAACTGCGCACTGAGCAGAATAGTGAACTAGATGACCTCCGGGGTCCCTTACAATTCATACTTCTATGGTCAAAACGTGTAATGGAAGTTCAAAGGAACTTTTCCAAGGAGCCCTCTGAGAGAATATACATGTACACACTAATAGAGTGAGAAATCAAACGGGGTTTCCAATACAAACAACTTCTCAGGATATTTTGCCATCAAAGTCAAGCTCCTGTGATCTCCACAGGCATTTGAAAGATGAAGTAGGTTAGAATATAGCAGTCTGAAAGAATAATCCCAGTGCTGTTTACATTCAAGTTTTTAGTCTTACCTCCCCATAAAATTCCTGTATCATTCAGGAAACTCCCAGGTTTCTGCAGCTTTGTCCTAATTCTCCATCAAAATTGTTTTCTCCCCAAGCTGTCTCACCTCCTTGTGACAATTTTATTTCTTTCTAATTCCATATCCCAACATTATTTGGGGTTTGCCTCTATGCCATCTTGTGTAAACCCTAGAGCTGGCTCCTTATCTCCAGTAATTTTCACTCAGCAGCCTCAGAAATAATTGGTTAATTAAAGGCATATGCTTGGGTGCTGTGTCCATTCTGACAGCACTCAGGGGGAGCAATGGTGGGAGAATCTGTCCTTTTCTATGGAGAGATATTTCTTGTTTGTTTGTTGTCCAACCCCAGGCAGCTTACAAAGTAAAAGACGGGTCTGCACTGGGAAATTCAGGTACAGGGCCGACTTCTGCATGATTCTTTTCAATAAATGTTTTGCTGCATTACCATTTCTGCTATTGCGTCCAGTGTCACCAGGGAACGGTTCAGCATAAACACCTCCTGAGGAACTGTTCCAGAGTCTAATGCCAACCTGAGACAGCTGCTGATGCTGAACAACATCATCAAGGGCCTACTGTCCCTTCCTGCCACTCCTCCTCCTTCACTACCAGTGAAAGAACTATGAAAAGACCAAGAGCTGGTGTACAGCCAACAAGAACTAAAGATCTTGCAGCTGGTTGTACCACCTGTGCCTTGTGAAATTCCAGCCAAAACAACGTCCTCTCCCTCCCCTCAGATAACCCCTTTATTAAAGAGAAGGGCATAACATTTGATAACTTTATAAGCGGGAGTGACATGTGCACAGTGGCAGATTTGGAAGGCAATTGCTCCCGCTATCACTAGTGGCTCTGGACAACTGACCATCTTTTGTGCACGTGCAGGGACACTCTGGGTGAGCCGTCTAGCACGTTCAAATCCACACGCAGTGTGTAAGCCACATTGTGCCAGATATATATAGCTGTTCAATGCCACCCTGCTGAGCAAGTGCCAGGACAGATCACATGGTGCTTGCTTTATTTGGGCTGGTTTGAGGGAGATGTACAGAATCCATGAGTGAAAGTGCTGATACATGCTACTCTGACACAAAAGGAAGAATCCTTCACTTAGGGACATAGAGCAAATCCGGTGTTCTGGATTCCCCCATTAATATCAAAGGTCATTATACTTATGTAGTCAGAGCACATTGTCTTAGTACAAGTTCCACCACAGTTCTGAGAGGGGAATTCTGCTTGAAGAGCACTAGAAATGGGTCTATAGCCATTTGCTGATAATATTTTCCAACTGGCAAAATACTAGGCCTATTTGTTTTTATCTTTTAATAGCAATGTTTTGATTAATAATTTTTATTTTAACTGGACTAGAAATGGGAGTGGAGTACAGTTAAGATGGCAATTCATTCAAGTATGTCTTTCAATTTGTGTTTTTACAATGTAGCATGAGCTTATACTTTTGTTCCACTTGTGTCCATGTCATTATTTAGATGGGTGCTAGAGAGAAAAAGACCCCAAACAAATATGTATGGGTACAACCAGGGAATTAGTTGTTGTGATTACAGTGCACACCCTGGTGACACTAATGAGAGAGGGGATAGTTTACTTTTGATTGACACTTGGTCTAAAGAGTCTCCTGATGTTGGTAGCAGCCCTGCCTTCAAACATGTAACTGACCAGCTTTGACTCTTTTTAGTGAAGGGCAACAGCATTCATATACGGTGGCTTATTAGAAAATATCAGCATAAAGCTTTTTAATCCAATTAAAAACATCTGGCACTAGGGTGATACAGCTGGCAGCCTATGGATCCATACCTCAGTTGTAGAACAGCTGTGCCCATCCCACCACAGTTGCCTTGACAGAGACCAAAAGCAGCATCTAGAGGACCTGCCTGACAAACCTAGTGGCTTTCTACGACAGAGTGACTCTGTGCATCAGTGGATAAGGGACAACCTGTGGATGT